>CABHPH010159151.1:19574-35790 GCA_902168325.1 Peromyscus nudipes | reverse complement strand
GACCTGGGTATGGCTTTGAGAAAGCTACCATAATCTGGTTATTTAGAGGTTAGACAACTTTTAAAATTACTATGAGGTTTGTTAATGATCAAGACTTCTAGATTTTTATAAGGTTCCGTTTAAGAATTAAAATGTATGGAAGAAAGAAAAGGAAATGGAGGAATGGATAACAGAAGGTGTATCGTGCTTCCAGTTTAATCACAGCACATTAACTCTTTTCAACAGGAAGCAGTCTAGGAAAACCTGCTAGGTACCTCTTTTCAACCAGGACCCAAGAAGAAGCACTTTACCCAAAGAGACATAATCATCCTCTGTCTGGTTAACACCTGTCTATCAGTGCCATCAACTTCCTAGACATCTGCGTCAGATGCTTCCCATCTGATGTTTCAATGCCTGTAATTTAGAGGAAAAGGAATCAGGAAGATCTGATAGGACAGATGATTAATCCTGCAATGGATATGTGGGCTTTGTACTTTTTCTATGAAATCCAAGTGGGTTACAGTAATTACAGCCATGATGATTCATCTTACCCCAGCATCACAAATTCAGGTCTAGTGAGAACTATTCTCATAGAGGCCTGAATTGAACTTTTTCTTCTAGATGTGACATTTCCCTTTAATGGATCTGGTCAGTAGGAACTTAAGACTAAGTTCAAAAGATGCTAGAGACCCTGAGCATGGACCCTGTACGAAAAGCCCCAGTATGAAGGATAGCCCACAGCAATCATCAGCCAGAAGAAAGAAAAACAGGCCGTTTGTGGTGATGCACACCAGTAGGATTTGCTGAAGGAGGTGGAGGCAGGAGGATCACAAGTTCTAGGCCAGCCTGGGCTACACATATTTAGCCGGGCAGTGGTAGTGCACGCCTTTAATCCCAGCACTCAGGAGGCAGAGGCAGATGGATCTCTGTGAGTTCAAGGCCAGCCGGGGCTACAGAGTGAGTTCCAGGAAAGGCTCCAAAGCTACACAGAGAAACCCTGTCTTGAAAAAAAACAAAAACAAAGCAAAAAAAAAGAAAGAAAGAAAACAGATTGGCTCAAGTCTCCATGTGGACGGTTTTCTGTAGAACCAAAATTATATTATGAGGACAATATGAATGGTCCTGGCTGCAATTATATATTAAAAACTCAGGCTAGTGATTACATTTACATTAACTTTCAGGAAATCAAAGACTAGTGGTGAGGTAGGAGTGGAATACGTTTTAATGTGTGACAACCCCACATTTTTTTCTAATTTTCTTTTATTGAAAATTTTCCATCCTGAAAACACAGATATCTTCGAAATCAAGAAGAAACTGCCACAAAGCTACCTACAATTTGCCTCTCCATCCTTAACACTGGGTTGAAACAGAGCTGCAGAGATGCCTCAGCGAGTAAGCATGTGCATCCACCTTATGCTACAACTCCAACCTCCTTTCATGAAACAAGGCATGCCAGAATCAGAGTCCTACAAGATTGCTTCTCCAATGGCTACAGTGTACCAACAAAGAAGTAAACACATAAAGTTTTATTGAAAGATGACATGTGTATCTTCAGCTCCAATTTTTTTTTTTTTTTTATTTATAGGAACACTGTGGAATCTCTCAGACATTTGTTTTTAATGGTCTTTAGAACACACCGAATTTTTCCCCAGGGGTTGGTCTTACTCTGGATTACAATGCGTCTTTCTTTCTATAAGATAAACTAGACTGCTTCTCTCCCAATGACTGATAGTAGATGGGCATACACACATGAATGCCATAAAGACCATCCTTTATCTTTCCTTATTTTATGTCCAGGTACAATATTCTGCCAGACGGCATCCTTCATATAACACAAAGAACTCACAGCCCTATCTCAGGGCCTTATCTTTCTTTGGAAAATATATAATTTCTCTGCCTGTCATACATGCTTCCTCCAATTGTCTGCACATACAGAAAGCAGGATTTATGAGGCACATCTTTCATTATAATTTCCGCATTAATAATGCTTCAGCTCATCAATGGCTTTGTAGCCAACATCACCAATTCTATTCTCTTGTCTACTATCCTTCCATGACTCAATCTTCCCTCTGTCATCATTCACACCCCCTTATGAAAAACAAAATGTGGACTGAATGTTTGTAACCCCCTCCATTTGTGTTTTATTAAATCTCAATCTCCTTTGTGATTTAGAAGTAGACCTTTAGGAGGTAATGAAGACATGAGGGGAGATTGTCATAAATTATGTCTATACCCTTTTAAAGAACAACTGGAACTTGCAAGCCTTCTTCATACCATGTGAAGAGACATGGTGAAGGCAGTAGTATAGATTCACAATAGAACTCTCACAGAACCCAGCCATGCTGGTAAGCTTGATCTTGGGCTTCAAGATTCCAAAACTGTAAACAGTTGCGTCTCTGTTGTTCATAAGTTTATAATCTGTGGTGTCCGTAATAACTCATTATAGCAATCTGGACTGTCTTCATTTATTTTCCTGTTGCTGTGATAAAATAGTTCAACAAAATAAGTCAAAGGAGAAGGGGTTTACTTTAGCACACAGCTCAAAGTATAGTCCTTCATGGAGAAGAGGTCAAGCTGACACATTGCAACCACACCGGAAAGCAGAGAGCAATGAACGTAAGCATACTATTGTTCATCTCCCTTTTCCCACTCTTACTCAATCCAGGATCCTTTGACTAGGATATGATGCTCCCCACAGAAGGTGGGTCTTACCACTTCTATTAACATAATCAAGATCATTCCACACAGGCAAGCTCACAGGCTAACCTAATCTAGACAACCACCATTGAGATGCTCTGCCCAGTGATTCCATATCCTGCCAAGTTGACAATTAAAATTCACCACCATATTCCTGGACAATTAAGAGAATATCATCCATGCAGTAAGAAGAACATTCATAAATAAAGGATGTTTCCAAGGTAAATAAAGGAGCCATGCACAAATCTCATGGAAGTCACAGAAGGAAGGATAGGTCAAGCCAGCATAGTGCATGAGATCATGTGATCCTTGTGGCTACTTTTGATTGGAGAATGGGTAATCTTAACAGCTTCTGTGTCTGGAAGCCAAGGGTACATGGAAAGCCTTCAGATTTCATATGCCTGGTTTCCACTGTCCTCTGGACACACAGTTATCTGGTACACTGTCACATGATAAGACCAAGTTCAATCTGCCTTCTAAGAAGTAGAAGCCATGCCCCTGCCTTCTATGCACAACCAACCTTTTGAGGTCCATCTTCAACTCTGGTCATCTTCTCCATGAAGCCTTAGGATTAGCTTAGTCCCATCACTATACAGATGAAATGGGATAAGGCAAATGAATACTAGGTACCTGGTAAGGAATGTAAATGTATCAGTGTCTTTCCCAGCAGAGGCTTGCAGATGCTTGCTCCCACACAAGACACAGAGAGCATCCATCTTCCCACATGAGACACCAGGACTCCGTGGCTGCCATTTGTTTCTCCTCCTCATGCTGTTTATTCACTCCTTTAACAAATACTCATTACTCCTCACTGGGGCTGTGACAGAGAACACAACAATCCTGCTGCCAGCCCTTATGGAGATCAAAGCCCAAGAGTGTATGCACACGAGTAAATGAACAATTGCAATCACAGTGCAATGCCCAACAACAAGCTAGGAGTGAATCCTCTGGAAGCACTCAAGAAGACAGCTGACCTAGACCTGGGCAGGGCTGCTGGCAGAGGCAGTGTCTGAGCTGAGATGAGGGGAGGACTATACAAACAGTAATTTGTAAAAGATCTAGAAGTTGAAAGGGAAGGAAAGGGAGGAGTGGGGGAAAGTCTCACTTCAGCAAAAGAACATTGCTTACCATTCTTTGCATTCCAAATTTATACACACACACACACACACACACACACACACACACACACACACACACACGAGCGCTCACACACAGACATGTTCCCACTACGCACTCAGGTTCTCTTCACACTTTGTCTTTGTTCAGCCTATAAGCATCAAGGTGTGAAGAATGAACCTTTTATCCTACATTTTGGATGAATCATCTGTGTCTGAATTTTTTGTTCCGGTGCTGATAGGAACCTAAGTCATTAACCTTATAAGCACCCTCTTAATTTTTTTTCCCTTAGAAGGTAAACGAGAATAAACCTTTGCTCAGAGGAAGAGCTAAGGAGAGAATAAGGAGGTCACATGATTGGTACTCCATAAACATTTCCTGCCTTTGTTCCTGAGCCAAATCTCTTAGACAGAGGATACAGTAAATTCTGTGAAATGTGTATGGAAACATTTGCTGTTGTCATGACAAAACCAACCTTCTGATGAGCTTGTTCTGGGCACCCAGAACAGGGGCATACTCCTGGGACTCAGAAGTGGTAGTGATGGGGAGGAAGGGACGCTAGTAAATGGGGTGCAAAGCCAAAAAACAGGTGAGGAGTGGTCCGCAAAGGTTCAAGCAGCTGATGCAGGAGAACTAGATCCATTGACTTCTCCCTGAATCCTCGAGCACTTTCTGCATGAAAAAATGGATTGCTAATGTGTATCTTAGATGTTGAGTGTCTATTTCGCCAGTTAGTGACAAAACTCATTAGCACCTGAGGTGGCCTTGAAGGCTGTAGCTATTTCCGGGAGCCTCATCTCAGTTTCTACAGCACCCTTCCATTCACCAGAAATCTCTATGAGCCCTTCCCAGAAAGGCACCCACAATCCCTCACTGCAGATACTCCAGGGTGTGCATTGCCCGTGCAAAAGAACTAAGTATGAAGCTCAGGTCTGCTCACGGTACCATCCTCACTATAGAGTGGTCTTATAGTAAAAGTGTTCAAGGAATAAATAGGTAAGGAGTTTTAAGTGAGTTTAGAAAAAGAATATATATCCACATACAAACCACAATACCAGACATCTATCAAACATAGGTCATTCCAGTAGAATGACCAAAAGTGCTTAACAAAAAAGAAAAAAAAATACTAGTTTTCTGAACAACCAACCTAGACTCAACAGAGTAGCATTTCTCTAGGTAGGAACTGGTTCTTACAAACACTCCTTGGCTAAGTTGATTTCACACTGATGGGTAAGATCTGTTGACTGGAGCCAACATGCCCTCCAGACTGTATCGCATGCGCCCATGGCTCTTTCCTGTCACTGTGCTTATGGTGGTCCACTTCTGAGGTAATACTTCGTGGACAGGGCACCCAGCTGGCACCAATTAAAGCACACTGGCTGGTTGTCAGATGGTTCACTGGACATGTCTCACATCTAGCCAACAATAAAGGCTAGCTGCTATACCAGCTGGCCAGGCCTCTCCATCTGGACTCTGTCCAGAAGGACTTCATGGAGTCCTGAGGAGAGCCCACACATGGATTGCAGACAATGACTTGCTCTCTTGCAGCTTCTGACTGTGGGACATCTCTTCACATACTAGTGTGTTTTCAAGCTCCCTGCTTAACTGCTGAAGGGCCTGAGCCATATAGAAAAACACAGGGACATCCTAAGCCTCACGTCAAAAATCTCTCTCACTATGTGAACAGGTTCATAAATTGTTTTTATTATTATAAACTGTCCTGGAAGTTCTTTATAGCAGCTCTGCCCCCAGTCAATGGCCAAAGCCCCTCGTTAGTCTTGGTTGTCTACCTGGATCTGCACATTCCTCCATCTGGGAAAGAGAAAGAAGCCAGTACTTGTCAATCCTGAAGATGGCTGAGCTTTATCACCCTGTATTACAATCGCCATTGCTCAAAAGCACACTGTCAAAGCATCATTTAGTGTGTTCCTCTTCAGAAAGGCATCCGAAATTAAGGCTGGCTTTACTGACTAGGGTTTCCACATTCAGATGGAGCAGTCCTTATAGGATGGGAGAAAACAGAGATGACATTGTCATAGTACCCACTGCAGAGAAAGTCCATGGACTCTGAGGACATGAAATGTGCGCCCCTGAGCTGCTCTCCTGGGGTTCTAGAGGCTTAGCTGCCTACTTCTGGACATCCTTGAGAGTTGATTACAGTTCAGGAAGTCTCTTCAGAAACAGATCCTAGACCGTTCCCATTTCTATCCCTACAGCCCCCTGAAAGATTCCGAAACACTTCTGGGGTCTTCTATACCTCATCAATCAGTGTCAACTTTGTCTACAAGGCAGGGAGCTCACCAACATAGAGATTTATGAAAATGAGAGAAGAGTGAAGAAAGAAAACACGTTAGCCCCCCTCCAGTGTATTTGTTCTTTATTTTGTTATTCTCTCACCACTTCTCACCGGGTCTTGATTTTGTTTTTTGGTTGTTGTTTCGTAACTTTGGAAGCCTTATGAGTAGAAGGACAATGATTTGTTTTGCTCACATTTCCAGCATCAAAACACATATCTGTGTTCAAAATCTGGTTATCTACTGAAGGAAGGGGCCGACTTTATCTAATCATGATGGTCCTCACCCCCTCAATGTACACACCTTCAGAAAACCTGAGATGTTGTGTTTTATAAGAACAGAAATTTATTACTTGTTCTAGAGGCTGGGACGTTCAGGATAAACATGTCAGCAAATCCAGTGCCCTGTAGGGCCCCATGATTTATAGATGGCATCTTCTATATTCTCACATGGTTGGAGTGCCAAGAGACTCACACAAGAATATCTTTAGGACAGGATATGGTCACCTTCTTAATGCTATTAGGGTCTCAACATATGAATTAGCAGAAGGGAGAGGGCACAATATTCCGCAGTTGGCAACAAAGCTGGAAAACTGGGAAGATTGGCTATCTCCATGACAAGCAAGACTGAGTCCCTATAACCTTGACAATGAAGCCAATTATGACATCTTGAGGCTTTAACATGCACACAGCCCATGAGGACCTGAAGGACTGCCTTCTATTTGTCTGTAAACCCTGGGGAGGTGGTGCACAGTAGGTACTCATTAGATGTTTGCTGTGCAAATGTCTGAACAGATGCGCAGACAGCTATTCCAGGTGGGAGGGACCCAGGGAGAAAGGCTCACCGGAAGGTCTGTGGTGCAAACAGACAAGAAGTGGATATTTGCTCATTGCTATTATCCATGACTCCAGGTAATTCAAGGTCATAGCAGCAACAGACACATCATAATTTAGTCTAGGCAAAGAGCTGTATTAAGGTACCATGCCTTCCAGTCAGAAAGTACCTTTGTTGCCGCACTCAGGGCATTAAGCCGCAAAGTCATTGTAGTTTTCTCAATGGCTTTATGAAAGAGGAGTCTTGATTTCTTCATCTCTGTCACTGGGGCTTTCGCTGCAAGTCCTGCTAGAGGGAAGAAAACAGAATCCTGCCACTGACAGGGAGATTCTGGGGCACGTGTGTATAAACCCTGCGCAAGGAAGAAATCCTACCACAATATTAGGTTGGGGATCCTTGACACGCTCCATCCTTCCTCTACTCTCTCCTCTGTACGGGATTTCCAGGATAGACTCTGTGCTTTCTAACAATAATACAAACCAGAGGCATCTGCCTTCCTCACGCTCAGCTGAAAGGCCTTTTAAACTCCCCCACTGTTTATTTTGGTTTATTACTGAAAGGCTAAAACTGTTAAAAAAAAAATCATTGTTGTGGGTATTTTCCAGTTGAGATGAAATATTTAACAAGGGTAAGGTAGGGAGGAGGAAGTTTGCTGAAAATACCATTTTTTAAAGGTCAAAAAATGCATAAACCCATTACTTTAATATTGTTTGTTCTCACAAGACACAAAATGTTCCCAGTTTTTTCCTACTCGGGACTGGAGTGCACAAAGGCACACAGGTAGCAGATCCGTCTCCCAAATCCAGCCAGGATCCTTTTATAGCCTTGCTTAGAATCTTCCCTGGTTCCACCCAGCCCAGAAAATAAGATACAGTATCCTCAGCCCAGCAGGAAAATCCTGCCATAAACCAGCTCGACCTAGTTGCATAGCCACACTGCCCACAGAGCCTCACACCCGCCTCCGGATCAGCCTGCTGCCAAGATGCGTTCTTGCAGAAAATCCCAATGTATAGTTTTACCTCTCTGTGCCATATCATCACAGCAGTCTCTCAGTCAGAAATAACCTCCTACCTCTCCCTTCCCATCCATGATGACACATCAAAATCTTAGCCACGCTTTCCAAGTCAGTGCTATCCCACCTCCTCCCAGATACCTCCCTGCTCACCCGAATCAGAGATTTCTTAGGGACTGGTGGCCATACTGCACATCTGTGTGTGACCATACACCCCCTCAAAAAGAAAAAAAAAAAGCTGTGAGTTTCTTGAAGGGAGGGGCTAAGAACTATAGAACTTTATATCCTCCATAAATCCCAATACTTCCACACAGTACATACCAAATGAATATTTTTCTAATGATGAAATTAATAAATGTACAAAGAATCTTTTCCCTCTCTGCAGCATTGGCGCGACTATTTGCGAGAAAAATTAAAACTTTAGAACATGCCAAAGCACTCTGCATAATGGATGCATCTTCTGATTGGATTGTAATTAAAATAAGATTTTTTTTTCCCCCTGTAATAACATAGTTACCTCCACTGGCAGAAGGGAGATGGCAGATGTAATGGATAGTTGATGAACAGTTTGAATGCTGCCATAATGTACATCCCATTATGTTTCCTATTTCAGAAGAAGAGCTTTAGAGGGGAATTACAAGAACCTGCTGCCCGCTGTCCCCACCCCAAGGGTAGCTGGACTACACAGTATGAGAATGGGAAGAATGAGTGAGTGCTGAAAGAGGTGAGGAGCTCCAGAGCTTGAAGGCAAGCAAAAGAAAAGGTGTGAACGCTTATCAGAAGCCTACAGAAGCCTGGGGCTGGGTCCAGAGAAGTCCACAGAGGTATCTTCTCATCACGTATTCTGAATCAGCCTCTTTGACTGCAGCAAACACTGGGTTATATGTGGATACCAAGCACTAGAAATAAGGTGTGTTACAAATACAATAAAATACACACTGTGGATTAAAGACGTAGTGCAGAAAATAATATAAACTGTTTCATTAACCATTTGTATATTTTTTCCACGATAACGAACCGTAGGTGTGTTGATGGCTGGGGAGACAGCTCAGTCTAATTAGTAAAGTGATTCCTCAGTTAGTGTGAGGACCTGGGTTGGCTTTTCAGAACCTATGTACAAAAGCTGGGCATGGTTACATAGGCTTGCAATCACAGTACTGGAGGGGTGGGGACAGAAAGATCCTTAGGGCTTTTTGGTAAACCAGTCTAACTGAACGGGCAAGTTCCGTGCCAGTGAGAAACTATATCACACATAAAACAAGGTGACTAGCACCTGAGGAATCATATCTGAGGTTGAGCTCTGATTTCCAAATATACATACACATGGTAACATGCACCCATGCACACAGATGCACCTGCACACACGTACAAACACACATGCACACACATACACACCCAAAAAATGCATCAGATGTGTCATACATGTTAAATATTAATTTCAGGGTCTGGGAGATGGCACAGGGGATAAAGTGTTCGCTGTGCAAGCCTGGTGAGCTGAGCTCAGATCCCCAGAACCCATGAAAAAGGTAAGAATGTAAGAGCTGACAACTTCAGTGCTGGGGCCTGGAGAGAGGCAGATCTTGGATGATCACTAGCCTGCCAGCCTGGCCTAACTGGTTGACTTCCAGGTTCAGTGAGATTTCCAGTCTCAAATACAAAGGGTGGGGGGCGGGTCAGGGAGTTGAGAGTTATAAAGGAAAATGCCCAAAGTCAACCTCTGTCCTCCATACACACATGTACAAGTGAGTATACCCACACACCTATGTGCTTATGCCTGCATAAACGTGTGTGTGTGTGTGTGTGTGTGTGTGTGTGTGTTTTTTAGTTTTTTTTTGTCTTTTTCTAGTGTTGTTGAATTTTTCTAAATTGCCTCTGGCACTATCATTTGCCACTACTCCCAGTCTAGGATGTTTCTTACACTGAGGAAGATGTCAGTTTTCTCACTCCCAAGGAGAACACAAAGCATCGTTCATAGCACGGGGCAAAGCCAGCTAGCCTTGTGGTAATCTGACAGCAGGTTTCTGCTCAGGTGTCCAGAGTCATTTTCTAAGAGCTGAGACGTCCACGCTGTCATAAGTAAAATAGTAGACACTGGGACCAGGCCGAGGGCCTCAGGATCATGTATTCCCAAGTCTCGTGCAGAAAGAGTAAAAAGAAAGTGTTAGTCATCCTCAGCTAGAAGAACAATATTTAGAAGGAGGGCTCTTAAGCAAGAGCTGTAGTATTGTCAGTTACATATTTTTTTTTCTGTTATCATGGGACTCATTTCTATTAATGGCTTTACCTAGCTCAATATCTCTAAATGTATTGGTAAGTACTGTTTAACTGATTATTAGTTCGGGATACCGTTCATTATCAATAACCAATTTCTTCCGCAAGAAAGGTTTAAAATGAATGTATAATCCAAAGCATTTTTCACTTAAAAAATTATCTTTGCTTCAACTTCAGTAAATTGAGATTTTTCACAGAAACTAACCACTGACTGCACACTTGGCTCACAGAGATTGAGGGAGTGGTGTGAAATACAGGACACAAAGTCACGTGACTAAAGCTGGTATCATCAGCTCTTTTTTTTAAAAAATATTCTTATGGTAACTACTTAATGCCTTAGTGTTTTTTTTTTTTTTTTTTTGTTTTTCGAGACAGGGTTTGTGTAGCTTTGCGCCTTTCCTGGAGCTCACTTGGTAGCCCAGGCTGGCCTCGAACTCACAGAGATCCGCCTGCCTCTGCCTCCCGAGTGCTGGGATTAAAGGCGTGCGCCACCACCGCCCGGCTAATGCCTTAGTTTTAATTGTGTCTATTACAATCTTGACTTCTGCAAAAATGGTGTATTGGTTATCTATCGCCAAATAACAAACAACACCATCACTTAGCAGCCTAAAACAATACACAGCGCCTCTGAGTCAAGGTCACCAGTTGGGTTTTTCTTCTCACTCTTCTGCAGTCAAGGTTGGTCCTTACTTAAGTTCTCAAGTTAACTTGCAAAATAATCTCATGTGTCTATATATGCATGCATGGATACTTGCACATAATTATTTACAGTGCAAAGACAAATTACTGCAAAAAAATTGTCACCTTTTCCATCAACTATATAGTGACTCATTTTCTATTTGTGCCCATTCACAACTTCCCTACTTAACCCTCCCTCCCCGACTTCTATTCTTCTAAGCTTTTAATCACAGAACAAATTAATTTCACCAAAGGTTAAGTCAGCAGCCCGAGTACAGCAAGCCTCCTTGCATCACATGTGAGTCCTACCAACAAGTGGCTTGTAATGCAATTCTTTGTGAGTTTTCACTTGCAATTGTACTAACGGATTAAAGACCAAAGGAGGGAGCAGCCCCTTACACAGCGGAATGCCAATGGCTTCTGGAAACCAGGCCATCAATCTCTAGATAAACAGGTGTCCACCTTTTTGCCAACCAATTCATTCTACCCGGGAGACCTCGTGAAAAGCAACTGGCTGAATGGGAAGTTGCAACATTTGTAATAACAAGGAAAGACAAAGTCTTGGGGAACAAGGTATGTTTCATTTTCCCTCCGTGCTTTTCTGTTTGTTGAGGCTCATCAAACGCAGCCCTCCTCTAGCCCCATACTGCCTCCAACAGCCAAAGAACCATGGAAGAGGAGCACAGGAATAGTGTAAGAGAAAAGCAATCAGTGGTGGCCATGGGATTGAGGGCAGACATCTGCAGGTTAGCACAGCACAGGCAGGTGCTGCAAGAGCCAGCCTTGTGGAGGTCTGCATGGAGAAGAACCATGTTTCCAAGTCTTTATCCCACTGCCCATTATACGGGTCCCCAATCAAGATTGAATTCCAGCCGACATTTTCCTCCCTGGCTAGTGACAATAATCCCACTAGTCACGTGATAGATTTATTACAAAATTCTTTTATACTTATTGACTACAAAGCCTCTCAATTATTTCCCTAACTGTCCATCTGATTCTCTCAGAGCCACTTTTCATGATCACAGCTGTGAAGATCTCTGTGCTTAAGGATCCGGTTTCTAAGAACTTTCCTTGTCTTCTCACCAAATTAGTCTTTTGTTTGGTTCCTTGTGATGCTGGAGACCGAACCTCACATGTGCTGTACAAGTGCTGTGCCTTGGAGGCACATCCACAGACTCACTGTCTTTAGTGAGTCATTCTACATGTGCTTAATTAGCACCACTCCATCTTTCTCCTACATGCAAAACAAGACCTACCCCCTCCTCTAATGTCCGCCTCCATTCCCATGTGGACTCCAGAAAAAGTACTCACCCAAGATAAAACTCTGTGAAAAAATGAAGGGAAAGGATTTGACCGAAGGTTTTGGGGGACCTCCCCATAAATTGATGACATCATCCTCTCTGTTATTACTAAATTCAGATACTTCGTTACTTACAGTTTCGTATCTGTGTTCCCTAATAGTGAAAGTCATGGGGTAATTAAAGTTTAATTATCCCTTAGTTCTATTCAGATCTAATAAAAGCATTGTGTGTGTGTGTGTATGTGTGTATGTGTGTTATTGTTGTATGCTCTATTCCATTTCCCCAGCACACCCTCAACTCCATCATCGGAGTAGAAAATATTGCATAATAATTTACTCACCTGTGATTCTTAGAGCTCACTGGTCACCAGCTCCTCTAATTTCAATCAAAATATTTCTCCAGCATATCCTTTTTATGCATTCTATTAGGTATTACTATGTCTGTTAGTTTCCTAGAGCTGCTGTGATGGTTCATTTTTTGTGTTGACTTGATTGGGCCCTGGGGCGCCCATGTATTTGGCAAGACATTACTCTGTATATGTCTGTGCAGATGTTTTGGGATGAGGTTAACATCTAAATTGGTAGATTGATCAAAGCAAAGCGCTTTCCCCAACAGAAAGACTAGCTGTCCCAAGAGTAAGAGGAAATTCCTCTTCAGGCCTGACTATTAAGCAAAGAGATCAGTCTTCGCCTGCTTTGGACTTGAAATTAAACACTAGATGCTCTTGGTTGTCAAGACTACCATTGTCTGGATTGGGATATATCAAAGGTTTAAAATAAATTGAAACACACTGTCTAACAGAATAGCAACTTAAGCTTTGCAATAGTATATACAACCAACTGGTCAGAGCCAACTTCTGTAGTCTAAGAATAGCTGGTTAGATGAGACACAATTATGGCAGTGCAAAGAGCCAGACTTCCTAGTTGGACAGTGATATCAAAAGTCTGGTGTAGGCTGATTTATAGTACTACTATGCCACTACTCCCATAATCTAAAATAAAGAAATATAGGTCTTAGCGAAGCCAATGCACTGATGAGATTGTGTGCATATGGTTATATTGGGGTAAGGCGACATGTTTGGGGGCTTTCCATTAGCTGAAATCTACACATTGAAGCTTCCAGTAATACTTCAACACCTTACATTAAATTAGGCAGTTAAATGCCATCCGTCAATTTCTCCTTCCCTGTCAAAACCTTAAGCCACAATATCAGCGTTGTTAATTATCTGAACAAGCTGCTCACATGGAAAATGATACCATCACAAAAGAGATCAACAATGCCTGCCCGAGAGTTCCCATCTTCAATTTTTTATGAAGTTAAAGCAGGCAAGTGGTGGTTCACCAAACAGAAGCAGGCTTTTCTAAGTCTTAATAAATTAAGCAATATAAAGGGAGCTGGCATTGCAATGGATTCTCTGGAGAGAAAACACACAGGGAGGTTTCAAGACGGGCCGCTTGCTGGCTATGCACTGCCCTTGTGAAGTTCAAGGAAGAACTAATGAAGTCATGTTAGGAAGGAAAACTTCCTAATAATTCCCAAGCCACCAGCACAGAGGCCATAACGATCATTGTCAGAGAAAGTATGCAGACATGATATATTCATTTCTGGATGGATGACCAGACCACATCACTCCATGTGTTCTAACAGGTGAGGCAATTGTTGTCCTAACGATTACTGATGAAATGTTGTCCACTCCAGGTGATGTCAACGGCGACTAAAGACAAGAAAACATGTCCAGAAAGTTCCCCATGTTCCAAATGACAGCAGAGCCTGTGAATTTTCTAGCCCACAGCTTAGCTATGGGGCCATTGTATTGAACATTCTGTTCTGAATGCATCCAACCTTGAATTTGAAATGATGGATCTCCTTGGATTTTAAGCCCCCGACACTATTCCATTAATAAATATTCATTTTCCTTCTCTCCCTCCAGTAGCATTTTCTCATCAATCATGGCTGAAGTCACAGCTGTGAAAGCCCTTTATCCATTAATGTTCATCTCTATATGAGGCTGTGGATCCTTACCAAATTATGAAATTACTGAAGACTGGGTGTGCATCTTTTGTTCAGTGTTTTTTTTTTTTTTAATTCTCTGTTGAGTCTGTGTTTATTCCCAGAATGAAACCTCCCCCCCTCTTCCTCTTCTGGTACATGGATAAATCATTCCATTGGATTCTGCTGTCTTGTAAAAATAAAAACGATCCCCAAATGTTCAAGAATTACTCAGGGACTATTCAGTGTTCAATATGTCAAAGCAGCCAAGACAGTCAGTCAGGAAGAAGATTAGAATCAATGAAGAAAAATCCATCCCTGCACAAGTTGTCCCGACGCCAGAGCAGTTGGGGAAAGGCCTGCTCGTGCGACACTCTCATTACTGAGAGAAAAAGTCTTCAAGCATGAAAACAGTGATGAGGCCACAGTCTCTGCTGCCTGAGTTCTTAGGAGAAATCCACAGTTTATTTTGTCAAAATAGATACTCCTATGGAGTGGCTGAGACTGAGCGGGTTTTCAGATCCCCTTTACTCCTCACTTGTCTCCAGACAGGAATGCAAGTCACCTGAGCCACAGCAGGGAGTTCTGCAATAACCCCCAAAGATGGGATGCTGAGATCTCTCGTCATCCCCTGCTGATCCACCAACATCAGAGGTTCTCACTCTGAAGCGGCTTTCAGGTACATTCTCTTTTTCATTTCATCTTTCTAACCAGTGCCGTCTATCATCAGTTCACCTCCAACACAACTTCTACTCAGCCTACAACTGAGGTACTTGAAACGGTAAAGATCTGCCTGTGTCTCACATGTAAAAGCCAGGCAAAGGCATTGGTGCTCCTGATGGAGTATGATTACAAAAATGAAGGCAACCAGCGCATCACTGACCAGTAGTCCATATGAGCATCCTCTGTGGGCAATGTCTCAGTGACAACCTGTTCATTTGCAAAAAGCATCCACTGAATGGGGTGGCTACTGAAGGAGATGGGAAAAAGAACTGGTCGGTAAAGAGATCAGGGTAGGTTTACTCTGGAGAAAGGAATGGGAAAAAATGAATGTCATTAACACAATGGCAAATCTCAACCCTGGCACTAACTTCTGCTGTCTTGGAAGAATCGTTTAAGTGTTTGATGAAGAAACATTTCGGAGTGGAGGAGAATTAGTTATTCCCCTCTCTTGGGTGTAAGTCAGAAACTGGAGACTTCCTGAACCCTCAGTTCAATCACTAACTCCAAAGTCTTTACGGCCAAGTGAATAATTAGGAGCTATGCCAAGCTAAAGCCCTCATCCATAGAACAGAAGCCTGAGACCCATGGATGATAGCACATTGGCCCAAAGTACTGCATTCATGTGGTCATA
Source organism: Peromyscus nudipes (assembly GCA_902168325.1). Taxonomy (NCBI): domain Eukaryota; kingdom Metazoa; phylum Chordata; class Mammalia; order Rodentia; family Cricetidae; genus Peromyscus; species Peromyscus nudipes. The sequence goes on along the minus strand of CABHPH010159151.1, from coordinate 20,265 downwards.
TGATCAGGGCCGTAAGTCAAGTCTCTGAATTTCCATTGTTAGATTTTCCTCCTCCACACATAGATTTAAAGCAGGAAGTGGGGGTATTCAACACACAACTGCTAACAGCCTGGAAGCAGTTCCCAGAACAACTATGGAGATCAGACCAGGAGACCTCATGGCAAGTTGTTTAATGTCTACAAATGTGTCTTAGGAAATGTCACCAGTAACAATTGTAGCTTTGAGTATCTTGGGACTTTGCTGTGTTTTCTTCATCTGTAACATAAAACAGACACAATTTCTTTTGTAAGAATGCTTGAAGATCCAATTCATGATTAATTTGGGGCACAAAGAACTTCATAAAGATAATTATTGTATTTAACATTATTATTTCCACAAACCTGTTGTTATAATCATGTGTAAAACAAGCCTAAATGTTTGAAGTATTTTTAAGCTTAAAAGATGGCAAGTGGTATCTGAATAAAATAATGTAACACAGTAAAAGAACTCAAAGCAGTCCACAGTTATAGCTTGATGAGCACAAATCCCCAGCACCAGATGCCCAAAGTGACAGGCTTCTGACTCGCTTCCAGTTCTTTATATCATGGCCAAGAAGAACAGGCATTTCAGCACCTCCTCAGCCAACAATGAAGCTCAGAAATGGGGAAAAACAGGCTTAAACCAGGAACCCCAAATGAAGCAAACTGTGTGT
>CABHPH010159151.1:5126-19174 GCA_902168325.1 Peromyscus nudipes | reverse complement strand
AAGTTTAGATATAAATAGATGAACTTTAAAACCATATTGTAGAAACCAATGCTATTCAATTTACAGAAGAAGTTGAGCCGAACATATATGTATCTCAGATTGTAAAGATATATACCTTCTAGTTAAAAAGGTTTAATTAAGGAAAACTAAAAATATATAAACCACAAGGAAAACATCTTAGGCAACAAAAAAAAAAAGATGGCTGCCCCTCAAATGTCACTGTGTACAAAGGTAGCAGGGGAAGCAGCAGGAATGAAGACATTAATGAAGAAGATTTAGTTTCTAGATATATGAAGAATTTCTGTAAATCAGCCAGCAAGAGATAATACAACCAATTCAATATAGGTAACAGATAAGAATAGGTAACTTAGGGAGATCTACAGAGCTAATAATAATAGTCATGCTCAGTCATCGGTGACAATTAGATAAGCAAAGTTTAGAAAGTAGGTACAAGAAATGTTTGGAATTGAAGTATCCTGGAGAGATTCTCACAGAATCTATGGAAATTAAACATATATGCTATCCATTACCTTGCTATCACCCTATTCCAGTGTGCATATTCCAAAGAAGCCTTCTCTTCGGTCCACCAAGAAGTTTCTATGAAGATGTTTTTATCTGTCGCTCAATCTCAGTTGCCAACTTGATGAACTCTAGAATCACCTGGGAGATGGGTCTCTGGGTAGGCTTGTGAGAGAGGAGCTTATAAGGTTACTTGGAGTGGGAAGACATACCCACCCAGGTACTGTTCCCAGGGTTAGGATTTTGGACTGGATAAAAGTGAACCATGTAAGCTGATTGAGGATGTAATATGACCAGATACCTCAGGCTCCTCCCATTATGATTTCCCTGTCATGATGGAACATAAACTTCAAACTGTAAACCAAAATAAACTCTTCTTTCCTTAAACTGTTTTCATTGGGGTAATTTAACACATCAACAGAAAAGCAACTAAGAGAGTACCCATTATTTGGGACTAATGGAGGATGGCAACAACCTAGATACCTAGAGATACATGAAATAGAAGTCCACTAAGAAACACTCTGTAATGGCCATGGATCACCACTGAGCTTTGCATAGTTTAATGTGAGACTGTGAAGTAAAAACAGAAGTAGATTCAAGTAAATTACTATATTCATATTAATTAAAACATACATAACAGCCTTCAATGATACAGAGATAACGAATACATTTGGAAATTACACAAGGCAGAGAGAGTGCTTTTGCAAGAAAGGGAATGAGATTTTTTTAAAGGAAGTAATAAATTTAGAAGGAAATGAAACAAAAGGGGCACCTTGCATGGAATAATGATAATATTATACTATTCATTCATGCACAACTTACTCAGCTGGAAAATAAATTGCTCAGTGTCTACGGGTACTTTCTATGTGCACTGGGGTTATAAAGGTGAATGGATGGATAAGGTTCTGCTCTTGCCAGTTCATTCTGATGGGTTGAGGAAAAGAACTGGACATTGTGAGTGAATCAGTGGGACTCCGATGATTCTAAATGAAATTGAGATGAGGATAATGTCAGTGACATTACATTCGAAGTTGTTCATGTTAGTTTATTAAACACAAATTAGTATAAATATGTATCTGTGCGCACACACACACATATGAATGAATTTTGGTCAAGTGGGTTGTAGAGCTTGGTGAGTTTCTTCTGGAGGACATTTTTGGACTATCAGACCATAAGACATTCCTTGTGAGAAGACTTCCTACAGCATGTGACCCAGCATGAATTTTTTTGTGCACTGTTCTGTTCACCAGATATACACAGTGGTCACATAGGGTGTAGAGAGGAAATATAATACTCTCTGATTAGCTATTTTTCCCTAGTGTTACTGCTCATTGAGTTTCTGCCCTGGAGCCCAAACATAGCCCAGGATTGCACTGCTGTGCTGAATTCTGTTGCCTGTGAATGATCTACCTGCCTCTGATCCCAGTGGTCAAAGGAAAGAATAGATTCTTTCTAAATACGAGAGAGTACCAGTCAATGCAGGCATCCCTGGACTCTAAAGCAATTAAAAATAAAACAAAACAAAAACTTTGGTGAGATCTGTCTAGGCAATATGTATTTGCAACCTGTAATGACTCTGCAGCATCAGAAAATGGTGTGTGTGTGTGTGTGTGTGTCCAAACAATGGAATTGAAGCTTGGGATAAGGTCGATAGAGAATAAGAGATACTACAAGCTCCTCCAGAGACCATGGAGCCTTAAGGATCCTTGTCAGATATTTAATTTCTGAGGAAAGATGCTAAGTCTTGTGGATTCCTTACTGTTTCAAAGTTCTTCCCTTCCTCCTCCTAAACATTTTTCTTATTTTCCCAAATCAGAAACAATAAAAGCCATCCAGGCTAGGGATATTGAGTGAAGCTAGAGGTGAACAGATATTTCCAGGAAAAAAAAAACTCTTTCTCATAAACAACAGCATCATTCAAACCCCAGAGACCCTGGGTCTGTACGACATCGGCACTCTCTCCTCAATGTTGGCATGGGTACAGGAAAGTGAACAATGTCACAAATTTGGCAAAACAATTCAAGAGTTTGATACATGTCCACAACCTCTGACCAGTAATTGCTCTTATGGGAATTTATACACAGGAAATTATCAGAAATATAGGCAAAGATTGACATTTAGAAATATTTAATGCAACATTTTGCATGTGGCCCACATGTCATCTTAGGACTTCTGTCCTTTGAAAATTATATCAAGTCATTCCAAGACTCCATCTCAAGTCTTGGAAAAGTCCCAATGTACCCTTCCAGACTTCCAATAATTCTCAGGGCTTCCTTGTTAAACTCTCAAATCTGCCTGGTACCAAACTCAATACAGACAACAGAGATGCTGCCCCTTTCCCCAAAACAAACACTTCGAACTTAGTGCTTCAGTCCTTAAAAAGGAATCAAGACAATGGAGAGAATATATGCAACACAATGCAAATCAAGTTTAAAACACAAAGACCCTTAGCAAATCAGTCAACCAGACTTTTGGTTAAGTCTGTTTCTTGTGCCCCAGCTCCTTCTCACTACTTTTTAATCTCCTCTTCCTCCCTCACTAAGCTTGTCCTAATCCTAAATTTAATCCAACACATTAAAAAGAGCATTTAACTCTCCATTTTGCCATATACAGGTAGCTCCCAAGCTCACAGCTACACCAAAGTCTTATTGAATGATTATCCTACATATGTTCAGTTAAGAAAGAGTTCTTTGCTATTAAGTATGCACTCAGAGTAAACTTCCCTTTCTCCCATGGGTCTCTGTGATGTTTGGAACTGGAACCTCCATCCAGCTGCTACACTGCAGTCTCCCTTGAATCTATGTAGTTGTTGTTCATTTTACTCTGCTCCTTCATGCCCCTCCTCAGAACCACTGTAACCCATCCTTCTGTGAATTCCTGTCAGCAGAATATATTGGTGTATGTTTCCTTTGTGGTTATAAAACATGCTTTTGTCTCCATTCCCATGTGTGATGAGCCATTATGGAAATTTGATGGTATAAAGACAAATCAAAAAAAAAAAAAAGAATGATTGAATCATACTAATCAAATGTTTGTCCCAGAAGGATTCTGAGAGAAAAGCACTCAGGGTATTATAGCCTAATGGAAAACAAAGGGTTACTATTAGCTCAGAGTAACCACCCTTCCCACCCCCCATAATGCTGAGCCTCCTTAAAAATCGAGTTTGACAACCAATCAGTGTGTTCTTCTCTGGGGAGGACCATCTCTCCCACTCCCAGCTTTTCTTGGCTGTGTATAGTTATTCATGTAGAGTTGAAGCCTCCTGGGTTTTCCCTCACCTGGCTTGGCATGTCCATTACTTCTGTCCTTGTTCAGTTCATGTTTGAGCAGTCATGTTCGTGAGACTTTATGGGTGCATTTCCTGATGTAATGAGGAGATGCGATGTCACAGCAAACTCCCTGATCCTCTGACTGGTGTGCTCGCCCGAAATGTTCCTGGAACTTTAGGTGAGGGAGTGTTTTCTAGCTGTATCCCTTGGGACTGGACTCCACAGCTCTGCACTTGAATTGGTTGTGGTTTTTTGTTTTGTAATGGTCTATCTGTCGCAGAGAGAAGTTTCCTTGATGAGGGGTGAATACTACACTTATCTGTGGGTATAAGGACAACTGGGGTAGAGTACATAGGAAGATTTGGGAGGAGGAAAGGAATGGAAGAAATGTTGTAATTATAATCTGAACATTAATTTTTTAAATGAGTTTGAGAAGTAGGTTTTGCTTGAAGCCAATTTAGAATCTCCTGTTTCTTCCTTTGCTCTGTTGGCAAGTCTAAACTTCCCTCTTGCTGACATCCATCCTATGGGCCTCATCAAGAGAGATCAGAGAAAAGAGGAAAAGCGTGTAGTTACAAACAGAAGGTATTATTTTAGTTTGCCAATTCTATCAATTATCACAGAATACAGAGAGACACAGACAAGCTCCTTCGTTAGGAAGAGCTCTTCCCATGTCTACTACCTCAGATTAAAAGCAAGTGCCAGGGTGACAGTGTGCGTCTTTAACTCGACCAGTCCTAGTGGTAAATTGCTCTTTCTTGGAACATTTCTGATGAAGGATAAGAAACTAATATTTTTCCCCCAAAGTAAATGTTTGGGCTTTCATGATCTATGGATTTGCTGGCAGTGGAAGACAATATTGTTATTAACAATGTTTATTCCCCTTCCTGCCACATTCTGGCTCGCACATATGTGACTTTCTTTGGCCAGTGAAACATGAGCCTCTAAGGGGATGCTAGCAGTTCCGGTTAGAAGGTTATAGGAACCAGCACTTGCATCACCAAACTCTGGCCTCAACACTGTCCAAGTCACCAACCATGTTCTAGAATGTGGCTGTTCTAGCATCCTGAGTCTTAGAGTGAGAGTGTGGACATAAGAGAGTCCTTGGCAATCCTGGAGAGAGAGAGAGAGAGAGAGAGAGAGAGAGAGAGAGATTGTGTGTGTGGTGTGTGCACATGCATGCATCTGCTTGGGCACAGAGAATAAAAATTACATAATGAAGCGACTGAGATTCTCAAGATGTTTGTTACTGAAGCATAACCTAGGCAATCCTCACAGCCCCCAGGCTTCTTTTAGGAATGTATTCATCATTATACCATTGAAGCCTGAAACAAAAAAAGTCTGGTCCAATGGATGTGCTGAATAAGCTAATGAATGTTTTAAATCAAAAATGTCATTTTCTTCACTGGGAGGCAACGCATAGTGAAGAAAGATTAGGCTGCGGAGTTACGGAGAGTCACTTGAAATCCCATTTTGCCACTTAGAAGCTGTGACACCTTAGGCAGTTCAACTTTCTAAGTCTTTGCTTTCTCATTTAAAGAAACATTTTGTCTGAAACGCCTTTCTTTAAAGGGTTTTTGGGCATGTTCAATGAGGCGACACAAAAAGAACCTGGTTTGTTGCCAGGCATCATATATTAAATTGATTATTAATGATATCCATTTCTTATTTTATTCAAGAAAACGTCAAACAATACAAAGTACAAGTAGAAGTAAACAACAACAACTACTTCGCTATTGATAATTCAGCAATAGGATCAATAGTACCTAGTAACTTATTGTGTATATAGGATTGAGGAAGAAGGGAAAGAAACAAAAGATAATGACCAGATTTACAAAGAAAATATATGGACACTTCACTTTGATATAAAGTGCACAGAATGGATTGTATGTGGCTTGGCTTGGCTTATAGGCAAGGGGCATGGAATTATAAATTCAATTATAGGTATCTCAGGTCCCTGTAGACCATAGGTCATCCATGTAGAGTTAGTTGCTGAGTTGATGAATGGATGTACAGGTCTAGATTTCAGGAAAGATGTATGGATGGCAATGTAAGTGTTTGTTGATCAAATGAATGATTAGCTGAATGGTTGAATGTGTGCCAATTGAGAGAAGCTGACACTAAATGAGTTCTTTGGAAATCACGTCTCATATTTAACGTGGCCATTTTTGTGTAACAGTAATCATCTACAGGGGACCAAAGCTGATTGGGATACTCTATTCAGAGGGGAAAACACTATTTTGGAACTTTGAATGTAGATTAGAGAAAACCATGCTTATTTAACCAAATACAGTCCCTGGAAAGAAACCATTTCAGGAGGGTAAAGAATTACCCTCATTAAGTAGCATTTTTAGGATGCTAATTATTTAGCACTATGTTTTGGTTTCATATGTTTTAGTCAGAAGTGTCTCCATTAGTACTAGTTATTAACCACAGATGGAGATGGTAGTTACAGGAAGACGGAGTGACTTCCCAAAATGATCAATTGAGCCATTTTTATTGTTTTACAACATTAGCTCTCAGAACGGCATATCTCTGGTTCCTACTGCAGGATGCTAAATTAGAATCAGGCATGAGTCTCACCTCATAAGGAGGTCACCATTTCAAACTGGCAATGATGCATAACATGATTGATTCTTAAGGGCTAAGAGAGAGGGTCAGGTTAGTTGGTATAGGGACAATTGTCTCTAACCCAGAAGGTCAGTAGTTTTTTTTTTTTGTTGTTGTTGTTGTTTTGTTTTGTTTTTTGAGGGTTGTGACTTTTTAGCTGATGCTTTATATTGATGCCTCAAGTTATACAAAAAGTGATGTGAGGAAGGAACGGAAGGGGCAGAGGCATATAAATAGGAAAGGGCTAGAAACATTTGCAAAAGAGCAAACCACCTGTTTAATTATAGCTGAGTGTTTGTAAAGGGGTGAGCAGCAGAACAGAAAATGTAGAGTCAAGCTTTTTGACTGTTGGGTTCAGGAAGATGATCTTTACTCTGTAATATAACAGGATGCCGTTGAAAGAACTTGAGCAGAGGAGACATCAAATCTTACAGGGAATTTCAAAGGAATGGTATTTAGAGGCTTTCCTGGGGATAGGTTTTTTTTTTTTTTCCCTCATCTTAAAGTCAGAGAAATAGTATTTACTGCACAAGGGTGGTTCTAAATGAGATAACCTATATAATGCTGTGGTTGGTAATAGCCTGCCTTCCCATCTTATTTCCTGAAAGTGAGCTGATAATATCCACCTGTTCCTCATTAAGACCCCACGGGCAGCAACTGCAACATCACTGAGATACTAACAAGGGCGGGTGCTATAAAGGCAGCTGGGGACCCACAAGCAGGGATTTAGCAGATAAAGTAAAGGCAAGCAATAAAAAGAGAAAGGTGGGGGGAAGAACTGTTCGCCAAGGGCTGTTGAAAAGAAATAAATTGGAAACCTGTTATGCATGTATCTGGGACACTGCTGTTAACCTAAGAAGGGAGGGACCACCACAGAGAGAATGCCAGCGGGTACAGAGCACCCGGGAAATAGAGTCTGCAGGCTGTGAGAAGGGACAGGGAACACAGGCCAGCTATGTTGGCTGGCAGAAGGGATCTGGTGCTTATCGGGAACATGATTCCTATCAAATCGCAGTGGTGACAGCATCTTAATATCTATGAGTAAAGGGACACGGGCAAAGTTCCAGTAGGAACAACTGGCCGGGATGGGAGCAAGAACCACCAAGCAAACAATAAAGACAACTCTATAGAGTAAGGGCAGCTGAAAATGGGCCTCCACTGGGGGTATTAAACTGGGGGTCTCATACACGCCCTGGATAATGGATTTAGCAACTGTTTGTCACTATACATATCTGCTGAATGACTCAATGAACTACTGGAAACATGAAATATGAAGTGAATGGAGAAATGATCAAAATGCATACGACTTTAACAAGTATCCAAGTTTTATTTTTTTTTCCATGAATGACGATGACGTCATTCGGATGGTTGACTGGCGGTCGCGGGAATGGAACTCGCCACCTCGGCCGCCGTGGGCCGGCCGCCTCACCTCAGAGCCACCTCTCCGGGTCGCTCTAAGTTTTAATCCCTCAGACAAAAGGCTTGCTGAAGGCATGCACAGAGATAGTTTGAGGACATGGACATGGCTGTACTCTCCTCAGCAGCAAAGCTGGGGTTTCCAGTTGCCCTCTGAGAGTCCGGATCATTCCACTCACCCAGACACCAGCTACGTACACACAGAGCCCACCTTGAACAGTGTCATAGATATGCACGGCTGTGAAACTAAATGAATTACTACCTTAGTTTGGTTTCCACTGCTGAGTAAAGATGGTAGCCCACACCAATCTGGCAGAAAGTCAGGGTGTACTCAGCTTCCACTTCCACGCCACAGTCCATCACTGAAGGAAATCAGCACAGGAACTCAAGCAGGAACCTGGAGGCAGGAAATTCGGCAATACGTAAAGGAATGCTGCTACCAGATTGCATCCTCTGGCTTGTTCAACTACTTTTCTTCTACAGCTCAGGCCCAGCATCCCAGGGATAGCACCACCAACAGTGGGCCTGGCCTTCCTACATTAATTATCAATTAAGAAAAAATGCCACAAATGTAGAATATTACTTTAAGCTGTGTTACTTTTGTTTTTGTTGCATTTGTTTAACTCTGTGAAGCTGCGTTACTGTGCCTGTCTAAAACACCTGATGGGCTAATAAAGATCGATGTGGCCAGTAGCAAGGCAGGAGAAAGGATAGGCAGGGCTGGCAGGCAGAGAGGATAACTAGAAAGAGAAATCTGGGAGGAAAAAGAGATCTAGTAGCCAAAGGAGGAGGAGGACATGAGGGTCCAGCCACCCGGTTACACAGCAAGCCACAGAGTAAGAGTAAGACTTACAGAAGTAAGAGAATGGGAAATGTCCAAAGGCAAAGATAGACGTGATAATTTAAGTTAAGGAAAGCTGGCAAGAAGCAACCAAGCTAAGGCTAGGCATTCAAAAGATTACACCTCCATGTGTGATTTATTTGGGAGCTGGGTGGCAGCCCCCCCCAAAAGAGCAAAAACAAACAACAACACAAAAATATGCCCAAAGGGCTATCCAATGGAAGCAATTTCTCAGTTAAATTTCCCTCTTTCTAGATGACTCTAGTTTATGTCAAATTAACCAAAACCTGATGACCACAGTTACCTCCTAAGTCCTAGAGAGATCAAAATTGGATCATTTCACAGATGAGAGAAAGTGACGCTGAGTCAGGGTAGTGGATCTGACCATTGCTAAGCTTCAGTTGCAATAATCACAGCATTCTATGAGGCAGATTGTGTGTCCCCCATGGGTAAAGTCATAGACACCAGGGCGAGGAACAAGAAGAGCATTAATCCTTATTGTCCCTTGGCTTAGCTCAAGAGCAATCTTAAGACCCTGTCTTACCATACCAGTAATTTACCAGGTCTTCCTTGGCAATATTTTTGTGCAAGATGTCCTGGATGGATGCAGCCATGTTTATTCCAAGCATACCAGACATTAAAAACTAGAGAACCTGTGTCCTTAACAGAACATGAGTCTCTTGGATTTACAAACATCTGTGGATATATATATATATATATATATATATATATATATATATATATATATCTCCTTTCTGTGTGTGGCAGTTTCTTTCAGGTTGGTCCTAACCATTGTTGTCTCGACCCAGAGCAGTTGTGCTCACCCCCCATGGGTCCCTCGTGAAATGAGACCTATTCACATTATCACACGGAAGAGGAGGGTGGGTCATAAGTCTCACAGGGAAGTCAGAGGATTTATGACGTCTATGCTCTCCTTGGGGTTATATGAGATATAAGCAAGTGACTGGACTGGGACTCTTTGGCAACGTAGCTGACAGGGGACTCTAGAGGTGCAGCTGCTCATGAGGTATGCAAGCTACAGGTGAGATTTCTTTAGTGGTATAGCTGCCTCTAAGTTGCCTGGGGGAGGGGTTTCCCAGACACTTTTGTGTCACCCATGTTCCTATAAATACTTTCAATTAACTAATCAGACTTGGACAAAACTCTTTCTTGGTCTGTTATGTCCCCCTTCCTATATGGGGAAGGCTGACGTTTCTTTACATCTCCAGATTAAAACCCGTTCAACACATTCGAGTCCTAAGGACATCCGGGTGGCTTCTCAAAACTAAAATGTGTCCACAGAGGCACCTACTGGAGCTTCGGCTCTGAAACCTAGGGGAGAGGTTTCATTTCACCACCAAACTGTTCCTGACTTCTACTCCTTCTCTCCAATGGCACAGAAAGTGGCCTTCACTTTGACCATCAGGCCACTTACATGGTGTGGACCAGCAGAAGTTTCTGCAGCATTTCAGTTTTGCTAAGTTACTGAAAGTACTAGCTTGCAGGAAGACATCCCTCCTCCCTAACATCTCAAATGTAGGGTACCCACCCTGCCTCCCACCCTTAAGTTGGGTCTGTGTGAGAATTTCATTTAGTTTGCAAATCTCAACTCTTGAGTCCTGTGTTTCTGAATAGGAGCAGATCTTTTACTTGTGGGAACTGTTACTTGCATCCTGTCAGTAAAATCAGCATATCTCCATGCTAGAAATCAGCAAAAAGAAATGATCTCATCCTAGTGGAAAAAGATATTAGATATCAGGGCCCATTAGATATTCATCTCAGTCTTGGCCCCAGGCAGAGTAGGAGGGGAGCAGAGTGCCAACTGCCATTGAGGTCGATGATGAGACATGGTGGCCGTGACCAGGAGATGACTAGTGAGGCAGAGGGTGGCAGGGATGCTGGGGGGTGGGCTAGCTGCCTGGAGCGCTCTGGCGTAATTTCCTCTACCTCCTCACTGTCACTCACAGCTATTTATATAGCCGCAATGTCATGCCACATCAGCTGCACCTGTGCCCCGTGTGATGACTTTCAGTCTCAGATAAATACCATCGACGGACTTCAGGATGATGGGCACAATGGAACACCCTGGTGATTGATCTGTTTGTTTCTGTCCTGGGGCTGAGGGTCTATTAAATAAACACTAGTATTTTGAAGGAAAAGCAGGGAAAATGACTATCGGGTAGACTTTTTTTTTTTTTATTTCTTGTTTGGCTTGGGAGGTAGTGGTTGTTGTTTACTTTGGGGATCTTTTTTTTTAAGTGAGAATGATTTTTTTTTCCCCAGACAAATAGATCTGGACAAGAACAGGAGGGCCTTATTTGCCAGCTCTGATCCTTTGCAGACTATACTCCCAGACTGGCAAGACGCCAAAGATTAGGGATTTCCTTGCTCTATTCCAGTGTTCTGCTCTAGAGCCAGATCAGACACAAGAAGCAGAGGGTCATGTGACCTTCTCAAGGACCACACCCTCCGAATGCATTGCTCCAATCATCTTGGTAGCTAGGGGTTAGGGTTCATCACACTCTTTCATCTATTTTACACCAGCCCTAGAGAGGGTTTGAGGGTGACCTTAAGCCTCACATTGTAACCTGATTACTTAATTTTAGAGGGTAGTTATTTATAAAATGTATTTGTAATTGGAATTATTAAGGACAAGAGTTATCATCATTTATTATTAATTACTGTGAACTAGTGGCCACAAAGAGCTACTGTCTTGCCAATTTAGAAACTGGTTTGTTGTTCCAGATTTAAAATCGTAGGAAAAACTTATTCCAAACTTCAGCATGCCTTTTCTTTTTCATCTACTGGTCAGAAAATATGAAAATATAATAGCATTTTTAAAGTCCATACAGTTTAAATAATGTCATTGAGTTCCATAGGAGACAGTAACCGGTTCACAGTGGAGCATCTCACACCCATTTTGAGAATATTCTTCTTCCTACCCTCCAGAAAGCATTTTACCTTATAAAATTTCCATACTAACAAACTAACTAGGACCCTGTATAGTGCAAGCTGACCCTACACCTTCACTGGGCCTACCCCAAAAGATCCTTGGAATAATATGAAAGGAACCTTCAGATCCTTGTGGCCCTTGGTGGGATTTAATAAATGTTATCAGGACTCTTGGCTTCTTCTGTGAGGTCTTCCATGAACATCCCCAAATTAAAGAATAATAAAAGCTGTGCATTGTGAGGAATCTGGCTCATAATTTCACTTTTTTTTTTTTTGGCTAGGAAAAAATTTCTGTGAAGAAAGAGAAACGACCACATGTCAGCCATCAATACTACATACTGTGCCACTCAGTATGGTCTGTGCTTACAGACAGTTCGTAATGAGACAAAACCAGACAGTAAACACATACGTGCTTGTTTAGCAACTGGACATTTCCGCACAATCTAAGGAAGTAATACATAGGTTTATCTTTTTGAACGGGGTATAAACAAGTCTGCATAGTTTCAAGCTTAAGTGGTATTTTTTTTAAATTATTTTACTTTTGAGATTATGATATATAATTACATCATTTCCCCCTTCCCTTCCCTCCCTCTAAATCCTCCCATATAACCCTTCTTTCTCGCTTTCAAATTCATGGCCTCTTTTTTTTTTCATTAAAATTGTTGTTACATGAATATATGAATATGGATATGCATATATATTCCTAAATATAACCGACTCAGGCCATATAATGTTACTTGTATGGATGTTTTGAGGACTGACCATTAGGTACTGGATAGTTAACTGGTGAGCTCTTCCCTGGAGAAGACTGTCTCCCACTCTCAGCATTCCTTAGTTGCCTGTAGCTCTTTGTGTAGGGCTGAGGCCTTGTGAGCTTTCCCCATCCACTTTGTGATGTCTAGGGTTGTTCTCCATCATTGTTCAGCTCATTTTTAGGCAGTCATGTCGGTGAGACTTTATAAATGTATTTTCAGATATTTTCTGTGAGACTGTGTCCTGATGTCCTGGCTCTGCAATCTTCCTGCCTTCCTCTTTCAATGTGATCCCTGAGCCGTAGATGCAGGAGATGTATCAGTTGGGGCTGGGCACCACATGATCACTGTTCTCTGCATTTGAGTGGTAGTCCTAATTCTTTTGTGTAGACAAAAATACCTTCTCCAAATATATACATTTGAACATTCCAAGTACAGGGCCAGGCGGTGGTGGCACACACCTTTGATCCCAGCACTCGGGAAGCAGAGGCAGGTGGATCTCTGTGAGTTCCAGGCCAGCCTGGTCTACAGAACGAGATCAAGGACAGGCACCAAAACTACACAGAGAAACCCCGTCTTGAAAAACCAAAACCAAAACCAAACCAAAACAAACCAAACCAAACCAAAACAAAACAAAAGCATTCCAAGTACATATAGCCATCAGTGGGTAATAGATGTGAAAGCTTTTAGTGAAACCGCAATGAGTGACGGTATATTCAAATGAACTCAAAGTACCTACACATGTGCTACCAATTAATCGAAGTAAAGACTTTTCAAGGGTTCAATCTGGTGGATTCTGTCTAACCCAGCGCTCAAAGTGACAAATGGACATTATTTGTCCCATACAAGGCAGGGAGAAGGAGTAACATCATTTCTGAGACATTACTGCTCAAAATGCATGACATGAATCTTATCATGACCAAGGAATGTGCCACAAAACTAGTCTATGCACTTGAAAACTGCAAGGTCATGAAACACAGTATCTTCACTCCTAAGGAATTCAGAAAACAAAATACTAAATTGGTCTCTCTCTCTCTCTCTCTCTCTCTCTCTCTCTCTCTCACACACACACACACACACACACACACACACACACACAGGCATATGCAAATATCACAGATAATAGAGGAAATAACAACAGAATAAATGGGATAAGTACAGGAAGTTGGCAAATCTGAAAAAAGGGGCTTACCATAGTTGTTACACTATTCTTGCAACTTTTCTAGAAGTTTTCTATAAGCCTAAAATTGTCTCAAAGGAAGTTTCGTAACCAGCAGAAACAACAGAATAGATTCTTTGTAAGTTTATGATGGTTGTCTTTATAGCTACTACAATCCTCCCTCCCCCCTCTCTGTGTCTCTCTCTCCCTCTCTCTCATCTTCTGTTCTCTTCATTTCAGATGAGAGATTTATTAGGAAAAATAATAGCTATCAAGCATAGACAGCCACGATGAAGCCATGAAGGAAAAAGGGTTTTAGATCTCAAACACAAAAGGAAGTTCTTGCTCCTAGTTAAGCTGTTGTCTCTTAACTCACCAAATGGTAACTACCTAAAGAAAGAAACATCAGTGTCCTGAGCTGTGCTTTCCTGGGATTCCATCTAATTTACAAGAAGATCTTGGTCGTCTGAAATGGTGTCAACCATGATATGATATGATATGATATGATATGATATGATATGATATGATAT
>CABHPH010159150.1:0-45364 GCA_902168325.1 Peromyscus nudipes | reverse complement strand
TATTTTCTTCTTTGTGGCCTTTCCATTTTACAGATATTTTCTAATGATCCTATATTACTTTAAAGAAGCCAAAGGCTTCTTACAAAGGAGATTTTAAACCAGCGTGGCTGAGATTATATGAGAGCATCTCAGCAGGTGTGTGCTTGCTTGTGGTGCTTGAGGGTTGAGGTGAGGACCTTGCTCATATTAGGAAAGTCCTCTACCTCTGAGCTACACCATGGTCCTGCTTAACCAGTTCCAAACGGTCTCAACTTGGTAGGCCCAAGTGGGGCATTGAAGGTACATGCGAATGAGATCATGAAGCTACCCACTCTCCTTAATAGAGAATGCTCAGAATGGAGAAGGTGCAAAAATACTATAGAGCATTAGTAGCCCAGTTTAAATAAGTATGGATTCTGCCTACTGTCAGCTAATAAACTTCCAGTAAATTCTAAAGCAAATTATTGAGCAAATGTTTGTAAACCTGTGGGGAGAAATGGAGATCATTGAGAGCCATAGTAGATACACTAAGTACTAATAATAACATTGAACTAATTTCATTTCCTTTTTTGGCTAGGGCTTCTAAACTGGAAGACCAGGGAAGTGCCATAGACATAATGTAACTGGATTTCAGCAAGGCATTTAACATCCTCTTATGATATCCTTGTGAACAAGATGGAGAGATGTGGGCTCGAAGTTTCCCACTGCCTACAGGATAAAGTGCAGACTTCCTAGTGTGGCATTCAAGACCCTTTATAAACCAGCCTCTCTCCACCCTTCAACGCCACCTATGAAGCAGCCATGCTCTTATTTTACCCGTGCCTTTGTACATGCTATTCCCTCTGCCTGGAATGCCCTTATACCACCTCTGCGGTGCTAATACTGCTCACCCTAAAACTTGAAAGTCAAGTGCCCTTTCTCCCTCGCTACCTTCAGACAGAATTAGCTGCTCTTTGGTTTGTGCAACTCTTGGGTTCCTTCTGGAGCACTGTGCTGTCACAGTGTAACAGTTTGCTTCTGTTCGCCTTCCTCACTAGCCTGTGAGCTGCAGAGCAGGCTCCCTCTTTCTGTGTGTACCCCAGTGTGTTACACAGTTCCCAGACCCTTATAATAGGTGCTCAATAAATATTTTTTCAAGTGAATCTCTTAAATATAAAAAGAAAGTGAGCTTTATTGTGAAATGTATGCTTTATTTAAAGTTAATTTGAAATTCTTCCAAATTGTTCTTTTTTGCTTTATTAAAATCTGAATCTAAATCCCTGCCTGTACCTCAAATGTTTTTCTCATTCCAATAAATACCTACAGTGTAAAAAGTGCTAAGTAGAACTAAGGTTCTCCACCCTGCCCGCCCCCATCAGAAGCCCATCCCATAGACCTGGTTTTGCTCTTTCCTGGGGACTGATCTGAAGTGAAGGGCTCAGACTGAAAAAGTGGTGCCTTTACTAGCACAGGAATTGGGCACATGTGTGGTAGAGTCAAATAACCTGTGTCTGGGTTCTGACTCTTCACCCTCCAGCCAGAAAACTGTGACTGTGTCCTTCTGTGAGCAGTGAGGATGAAAGCCTAGTGAGGTCAGGAGTTGCAAACACTGAATTCAGCTTCTAAACACACAAGAAACACTCTTGAAATAAATGGTGGCCTTACATTGTCATGGATCCCATCTTGACGCTTTCCTTTGTAGCTATGATTCTACCAGGGCGACTTTGCACCCATGGAACATTTGGCAGTATATGGCAAGATTTCCTGGGGAGGCTATGCTACTGAAATCTAATGGGTTGAGGCCTAGGTGCTTCTGAAATGTCCTCCAGTGCACTACATTGTCCCTACAACAAAGCATTATCCAGCCCAAAATGCCACAGTGCCAGGGCTAGATGCCAGCTTTAAAGATATCTGCTCCCATTAAGTCAGAGTTAACCTCATAAAATCAAAACCCAGAAGGATAAAAATTAAACGTGGTAAGAATGTTAATGTCTAAGAGTATCTTAATCCTTATTTCATGTTGACCAATTTCAAATACAACAAAGGATTCAGTTTTTATTTCATCTTCTTTGAGAAGACCTTATTCAGAGAGGACTTTTATTCCCATTGCCATTGATGATAAGATTTTAATTAGATCTGTTTGTCGATGGTGCACATCCTAAAGACAAGATGAAAAATGGGCACCACCAAACATAACAGTTTGGGTTATATCATCAATAGGGAAAACAGCAGCTTAGCTTCCATTCCTTTGTACTGTGTCCATTCATGACATACTTTCCTTCTAGGAAAAAAGCGTGACTACCAGAGTCTGGGATGGCCCAGTCCAGATGAATGCCTCAAACTCCGCTGGGTAGAGCTAACTGCCATTGTGAGCACCTGGCTGGCTGTTTCGTCAAAAAACATTGAGTGAGTATCTTTCATGTGACCTTCCTCGTGGAATTTCCTTACCCATGAACCACAAGGGCCTCAGCTGACTCCAGCGATGTCTTCTGTGTCATTGGTGTTTGAAGAGTCACCTTTCTGGTACTGTGGTCAACAGGACATGGCCATTGCTACCCATGGCCTAGATGGACTTGGTCCACGCAAAGAGTGGTAAATGAACCCCCAAGGTACCTTCATCAGTACCGTACAAGCTGTCAGAAGTCATGTGTAGCATAGTTCATGTTGATGGCCAGATCCTTCTCTTTAGAAATACAGAGGCCATTGCATAGACATTGTGCATTTTTAGGGGAGCTAGGGTAAATTTAGGTTTACCAGAACCTGTAAAGATACAGCAAGCAAGGGGACTTTTGGGGACTTTCTGTCCTGGAAGTATTGCTGTCCCCCTAGGCCTGCTAACCTTGTTTTACAGTCATGTCTAGTCAGAGTGACTACTCCTAGAATGTCCTTCACCTCTGATGGCAGTGATTCCCTCCCAAACTTGTATCTCCAGACCAGACCACTCTTCAAAGTCCCAGGCTTATTTATACCTACCATCTCAAGAAAACACAATTTTCTTGCCCAGTATCCAACTTTTAAAAAAAATTTTGATTTTGTTTCTCCATTTCACATTTTTTAAAGACTTCATTTTATTTCTTAATGATTTTGTGTGTGTGTGTGTGTGTGTGTGTGTGTGTGTGTGTGTGTGTGTGTATCTGTGCATGTGTGAATACAGGTGCCCATGGAGTTCAGACAAGGGCATGGAGTCCCGTGGAGCTGGAGTTGCAGGAGGTTGTGAGCCACCTGACATGGGCACTGGGAGTTGTAGCTGGTGTGTGCTCTTAACCACTGAGCCATCTCTCCAGCACCTCCATTTCAGATTCTTAGGATACGTTCAGCTGTGCTCAGGCCAGAAACCTTGATATCATCCTTATACTTCTTTTCCTTATCCCTCAAACCTTGTCTTTCTTACTTACTTACTTACTCCCAATTCTTACTACTTTTACTCCCTGAGAACTTTTCAAAATTGCTTTTCTGCATCTACACTGCTCCTCCAGAGTGTCTCTGCTGCCGCACAGGCACATGCGTAGCCTCCTAACCAGACCTCCTGCCCTGCTCATTCTTGCCTCTGTCTGTCCCTACCATGAGAGTTCTTTGGATGCAAGTCAAACCTTCTTGCTCTGCCTGCGCTCCCCTCAGTCATAGCCTTCACACCAAGACCTTTGCTGTCTCCAGAAAGCTGTCATAACCACCCTTCTTATGAGTACATTTTCATCATAACTTACCTCATCTGTAATCCTACCCCTTCCAAGACATGAGTAGCATAACAGCTGGAACTGCATATGTTTGCTTTATTATTATAGTGTTGGTATCTGATACAATACGTTTGGAATAAATAATCGATGGAGCAATAAATTTCTCCCAAATATTAGTTGAAATTTTTAAATTTAAATTTCAAAGTAAAATTTGGTGGTGCCAAATTACCGTATGTAGTGCATATGATTGTTTGCACATTCAAGAGCATGTGCTGCTTTTCCAGAAGGCCAGAGTTCAGTTTCTAGCACCCATATGGACTTCAAGGGTCATGAAGTCAAGTACAATGAGTGTCCAGCTGGGTCTGTATCAAATTTCCTGTCTTTTAGATGACTTTTTCTTTGAGCACAAGTGTGCCTCTATGTGTAAAGGAAAAGGAGGCTGGAGGAACCATTGGGTGTCTAACTGCTATCTGATCCCTAAAAGGAGAAAACCCACTTATTTCAAACCCTCCCTGGTGAGGCAGTACCATTTAGAAGTTAGATCCACTGATTGTCAGAGCTCTTCCTACCTACTTGGAGTTTCCGTGTCTGATGTGGTCATCTCTATATTCCAGCATCACAGAGCACATAGACTTTGCCACACCCATACAGCAGCCAGCAATGGAACCACTGTGCAATGGCAATCTCCCCACGAGCATGCATACCCTGGACCACTTACATGGAGTGTCCAACAGAGCCAGCCTGCACTACACGGGTGAGAGCCAGCTAACAGAGGTGAGTACGCAGCCTCGTTCAGACTGTGGTAATGTTAGCCTCTCAGTTTTGGTGTGACTGAGAGCAGAAAGCAAGAGTGAGGGGCCAGGGCTCTTTTTGCTTTTTTTGAGGGTGGTGGTGGAGGGGAGGCCCTGACTTAGGTGGCTTTCGGCTGAACCCAGTTCCTTTCAGGCCCTAGGACAGAGCTTGTGCTTCGTATGACTGTAACCAACACACCGCTCTGGGTGAGCTGGTCCCTGCCTCCCACAGAGGGGCTCAGGAGAGAAACATATTTTCCTGTTGACATTCTTTAAAAGGCAGGAGGACCGAAGCAGCATACGCCTAGCAAAGATTGTACCTCAAAGGAGAATTGGAGAACACGTCACAGATGCCCATGTAAAGGATAAGTTAAATAAGATACCAGACAATATGCAGTGGCATAATTAGGAAGGATGTGGTAGAAATGTCATTCTGGTTAGTTTCATGTCAACTTGACCCAAGCTAGAGACATTGTAGAAGAAGGAGCCTTAGTTGGGAAATGCCCCCACCAGACTGCCCTGTGGTGCATTTTCTTGGTTGATGTGGGAGTGCCCAGCTCACTGTGAGCAGTGCCTCCCCTGAGCTGCTTGTCCTGGGTGCTAAAACAAAACGGGCTCAGCAAGCCATGAGGAGCAAGTCAGTAAGCAGCAGCCCTCCCTGGCCTTTGCACCAGCTCCTGCCTCCAGTTCCTGCCCTGCTTGAGCTCCTGCCCTGACTTCCTATTGTGATGGAGTGACCTGTGAGTTATAATCTGAAATACACCCTTTCCTCTGCAAGTTGCTTTAGTCATGGTATTTTATCACAAGAGAGACCCTAACTAAGACAGATAGTTATTAGCATGAAGAAAATTTTAGAATATATTAAATGAAAATATAGATTACAGTGTACACACACACAGAATATATCTGAAAATACATTAAGGTATTTATTAACAGTGCCTGTGTAGATGACAGAACTGCAAGTAGTTGTGTTGCCCTTATTTTCTGGTGTTGCTATGACGACTGTGTTTTATGTGTCTGTAATTTTTATTAAGTGGGAGAGGACCATAGGCTGTCAGAGTCATCTTAAGAGTGTCTTCCACAGACTGTCCCCCCAGCAGATGCACAGCAGTGTCCCAGAAAAGCATTTTGATGTTATGCTCCACCACCCATATCAGAAGTGCCAGCAGCATACAAATCTGATTTCATTATCAGCCCTCTCACCTTCCATCTCCTTCTTCTGTTCCAGGTATTGCAGAATCTTGGCAAGGACCAGTATCCACAACAGTCACTTGAACAAATCGGCACCCGAATCGCCAAGGTTTTAGAAAAAGTAAGTCCCCGAAGGTGACTAGTCCCCCTTTGACTTCTTAGTAGACTGTTGGTTCCCACATGTCTCTCACCTCTTCTGCCTATGACTAACATGACCAGAGGGCCAGGGTGAAGTGTCCCCACTCAGGACATCTCAGTCCCTTTCATAACTTCTCCATCACCACTCGTCACTGTCTTCCACCCTTCTCTGCCTTCTGGGATGAGGCATGCCCAGTCAGCGTTGTCCCCTTTCCTCTGCCTGGGTGTTGACAGGTGCTGCTGGGAACCCTGGGACCTGGTACAGGAAGTGAGGCAGTGTGTGGTGCTGACAGGAAGTACCTTGTGGAATAGCTTTCCTACTCCAGGCCTGAAGCACATTTACAGTGCTGCACTTCCTACAGCTCCAAGAAGGTGCCTGAAATCTTTAACTTTTCTACCTCAGGAGCAGGAGTTAAGTTGTTAATTTGATTACTTTGTAGCTAAGAATCTGTCTGGTACTGTCTGATATTGGAGAGGTTATTTATAACAGTGATTAAGAAAAGCAGCTCACTTCAACGTGAATATGACAGATGCAGTAACAACTGCCTTGCTTTGGGTATCACACACGAGAATTATCCATTTATAACAAAAATGGGGCACAGATGTGATCTACAGACCCAAATGAATAAGTAGTAAGAAGTAAAGATTGGTGAAAGCGCTTGAGATAGACCTAGAAGGCACATGGAAAGCGGAGGCAGAAGACAGGCTGGGCTGGCCATTCCCAGATATGTCCATAGAAGTCCTCTGCCTGACAGGAAAACCCAAGTGATACGGACAACAGCTCAATAGTGACCCAGACTCAGGACCACCACATAGGAGCAGCCAGGCTCACCAGAGAGCACATAGCAGGAAGATCCTGCAGGGGCCAATTTAGTCTGGACTTCTTGGCATGAATTTTAAAAATAACATGAAAGAACTGACTTTATGAATCAAGATCACAGAGCAAAACTAAAAATGCAGGGAGAGGTTAGCAAAAGGTGTAAAAACAGGATCCTCACCCTGAACATTAGCGAACAGGAGAGATAGTGACATGAGGGTGGTAGATTGGAAGAAAAGGGAGGTACCGAAAGGAAAGGAAAAAAAAACCAAAGAGATCATCAAGAAGAATGGAGGAAAACATGACAGGAAAAAAATGTAATCCAAGATAGAATTAAATAAGACTTAGCAAGTTCTCTTATTTCTATAAAATATGTCTAGTTAAAAGGGCATGTTATGTGATAGAGAAACTGATCCAAAAGAGTTAGCAACAATGCTTATCCAAGCAAATTATTATATTTTAATAAAGCAAGAAGGACTCCTTGACACTTATCTCCTGACACAGCAGTTTAGTCTCCAGGAGAGATCGCCCCATTTCAGAACAAATCCTGCACAGGATAAAATGCTGCTGAGTTACTAGTGGTCTTACACAAAGCAGGTGTCCACAGATCTTTGTATTCATTTAAAACCACAAACAGGTCGGGCAGTGGTGGCACACAGTTTTAATTCCAGCACTCGGGAGGCAGAGCCAGGCGGATCTCTGTGAGTTCGAGGCCAGCCTGGTCTACAGAGCGAGATCCAGGACAGGCAGCAAAACTACACAGAGAAACCCTGTCTCGAAAAAACCAAAAAATAAATTAATTAATTAATTTAAATTAAATAAATCAATAAATAAAAACACAAACAGACCACAAGTGTGAGTGTGAGCTCACTGAGAGCAGGGCTGCAGCTTAGAATCTAAGCTGGTCTGGAGGACGAGGAGAAGCCCAGACCTGATGCTGGTCTGGAGGATGATGAGGAGCCCAGGTCTGATGCTGAGTCTAGAGGATGATGAAGAGCCTCGGACTAGTGGAACTGAGCCTTGGACTCCCACTCTGAGCCAGCAAGTCTGCAAGAACAACTTAGGCTTGGAAGAGCTAGAGAATGAGATGGCTGGCAGAAGGGGGAGTTGAAAGAGAAACAATGGCATAGTCAAAAGAATTACAAAGGGAAGAAATTATTCCAGATGAAGACAAAGGAAGAGGAAACACAGGCCAGCATGCTGGATAATACCCAAGGAAAACAGAACACAAACAGGATCAGTCTTTTCATCAAAAGGAGGCAGAGCTGCAGGTGGAGAACCACAGGCTTTGGAGCATCCTGGGCTGCATAGTGAGTTCAAGGCCATCATGGGCTAGACAGTAAGTCCTTGTTTCAAAAATACAAACCAGAAGTACACCCAAAAAAACAACAGGAAATGCCAAAAAAAAAAAAGGAAAAGTTGAAAAGCTAGATTTAAAAGAAAGAAAAAGACCCAATACCCATATAATAGGAGTCCTAAAAAAAAAAGCCAACAGAGCCAGGCAGATCTCTGTGAGTTCGAGGTCAGCCTGGTCTATAGAGCGAGATCCAATACAGGCACCAAAACTACACAGAGAAACCCTGTCTCTAAAAAACAAAACAAACAAAACAAAAAGACAGAGCGATATTAAAATTATAATTTGTAAAAACATTCCTGAAAGAAAAAAGTTTGAAACTGTATCTTGAAAAGACAAATCCTCCAGGCTAGCCAGAGCTATGTAGAGACCCTGTCTCAGTAAATAAATAAACTACATAGAGAGTTCCTGCCTAATAAATAAAGACAAATAAATAAAAAACTAAAAAAAAGCTGGATGGTGATGGCTCACGCCTTTAATCCCAGAACTTGGGAGGCAGAGCTAGGCGGATCTCTGTGAGTTCAAGGCCAGCCTGGTCTACAGTTCGAGATCCAGGACAGGCACCAAAACTACACGGAGAAACCCTGTCTCGAAACAAACAAACAAACAAACAAACAAACAAAAAAACTAAAAGAAATGTGTCATACCATATACTTGGGGAATTTAACCAAGATAGCCAATTCTAAAACATATTTAGTAACATTATATTTTTAATTACTAGTCTGCTTCCCCCCCAGTGTGTGTGTGTGTGTGTGTGTGTGTGTACTTTGAGTGCAGACATGTACACCATACCAATGTAGATGTCAGAGACAATTTTCAGGAATTGGCTCCTGCCACCTTGTGGGGCTGAGGTCAAACTTAGGTCTTCAGTCCTGTACACAGTGCCTCTTCCTACCAAGATATCACCTGTCTCTGGAAGTCTTCAGAATAGACTTGTGTTGCTAGGTTTTCGACAAAGACTCAATTCCAGAAGTCAAAAGAGTAATATTTTTAGGAAAAAACTGTGAGCCTTGAGCTACCAAGTTGAATATAATATAAAGTCCATATACAAATGGTGATAGGCTTGCAGAGGCTTTTGCTGCCATGCACCCCTTCTGAGAAGCTACCCATGATGGATTGTGCTCTGGACAGCCTAGATGACTTTAGTAGCATTAGTAGAAGGGACTAATGTCAAGCCTGGTGTCTGCCTGCACAGCTTAAATGCTCTGTGGAAGCCACTGCCATATATGATGACCCATCCTCTGAAAATACAGGTATGCTACAGCCGTCAAAAACAGACTGAACAGGTAAAGGTCCATAAAAGGTCCGAGCAGTGTGCTGATTGATTAGTAGGTACTGGTTAGAATTGAAGACCTTTGCTGATGTAGAAGACAGAAGGGATGTAAGGAAAAGTAAGTGCCAATAGGATGTAACCCAATGTGAGGTATCATCATATATTATCACTGGGATTAATTAAGGCATTACAGTATAGGTACCCTGTGAGCTTCCCTAAATATCAAAAGATAGACAGAAAAGGATTGAGTAGAGTGTACATACAGGAAACAAGTACACACACAGGTGCTTGCAGATGCATTCAGGGATTGGGGCAAACTAATTAATCATAGCCATAAATGCAAATGGGTTTACCTTGCCTATTAAAAGAACAAGACTTTTCAGAGTGGTCAAAATGCATAACCAGGGATTGGAGAGATGACTCATTGGTTAAGAGCACTAGCTGTTCTTCCACAGTACCCAGGTTCAATTCCCAGCATCCACATGGCCACTCATAGCTATCTCCAGTTCTAGGGACCCTGATGCCTTCTTCTGGCCTCCATGGACACCAGGCATTCATGTGGTGTACGTACAAATACAGGAAAAATAACCATAGTTTTTATTATTATTATTATTATTTTAGAGGCACACCATAGGTTGTGCTGAGTTCAGAGCACACCTACATAGAAATTAATAAGATTTAAAATAAAAGATTTTAAATGGACAAGGCCTACAATGCAGATACAGAACCCACTGAAAACTACACGTTTAAGGACACAGGAAAAGCGCCAGGTTCTCTGTCGGTTGCTGGCGGTGGTGGTGCAGCTCTCCAGGCGTAGTCCAGAGAGCGGCTGCCCATCTGTTCACGGTTCTGTCCTCACAGCTGTGCCCACCTGAAGTCACTCACTTCAGAGGCGAGACACCGAAATCCACTTCATGCATGTATTGGACGCCTCCTGGGAAGGCTGCAAGAGCTGGCCAAGCTCCAGCTGCGGTTGTCTCTACCTTAGCAAAGTGTGTGATTCAAGGCTCTGTCCAGAAAATGCATTGCCTGCCTTTAATCCTCCACATCCACCTTCAAGGAAGCAATAGTGAGATCAGTTGTGCCTCAGCAGAGTTTGTGGAAACCAGAAGCCATCTTACGGTGCTGCATAAAGAAATGGCAAGCCCAGAATTCTGTGCCAGCAAAAGTACCCTGCAGAAGCTGAGCAGAAAGGAAGATGTGTTCAGGTGGTCAAAAACTGAGAGACTTCTCCACTAGCAGACTGAAACTGAAATAAAATGTAAAAGGAGATCTGTAGGAAAATATCTCAGGTAGAAGTATGGATATATAAGAAATGAACACCAAAAATTAAAATGCACAGTGACTAGTCAAAAGAATGATTGTAGCACCTGAGCAGCTCACCTTTGTGACCATCTAAAATGCACAACAGCACTTACATAGATAGGAGAGAGTGCTGAATGGGGTTTAAAGAACCCCAGTTTAACTGGTATCAGTCAGATTGTAAGAGGAATAATTTACATGTTTTTAAAAATATATGTTTTAAGCCATAGGCTAACTGCCATTTTTTTTTAATTTTTTTTTTTAAGTTTTTCAAGACAGAGTTTCTCTGTGTAACAGCCATGGCTGTTCTGCTGGAACTCCCTTTGTAGACCAGTCTGGCTTCGAACTTCCAGAGATCCTCCTGCCTCTGCCTCCCAAGTGCTGGGATTAAAGGCGTGTACCACCACTGCCTGGCTAACTACCAAGATTATTTTAAGATACAGCTTAGTAGATGGAAAATGCAGTAGCATAAAAGTGTCTGATTAAATTAAAGGAAGTCAAGAAAGATACAAGCATAGAAAACATCAAACTAATAATACAGACAGAGATGCATCAGGAGATGGGTGCAAAGTCGGAAATGTAAGTCACGTGTGCATCGGCTTTTTAGACCCAGCTATGTGCTGCTTAGAAAGGACACTTTAAATATCTGAATATGAAAAGGTTGAAAGTATAGATATGAAAAATGACATCATGCAAAGTGACAAAAAGGAATTGAGTATCACTGCATTCTTATATCAAGGAAACATTGAGATAAAAAGCATTAATGGAGTTAAAGTGTTATTTCATATGGATAAAGGAGTCTATAGTAAGCTGGGTCATGACCCCCAAAAGGTGTCCATATCTGAATCCCTAGAGTCTATGAAAGTTACCTTAGATGAAAGGGGGAATTTTGCACATAAGATTTTCAGAATTGAGAGATGGAAAGGTTATCCTGGTTTATATAGGAAGACACTGTATGCACCCACGGGTAGTCTTCAAGGAGGGAGGAAAGAGGAATATAACTCAGGTACAAGAGCCTGTGATACCATGACCACAGGAACATAGGCAGAAGTGCTATCTATGATCCCCAGACAAAGAATGCCATCCACCACCAGAGGCCGAAGGAAGTACGAAATGGTCCTCCTCTCCATCAGTGCAGGAAGCTCAGACCTGCTGAGCATGGATTTGCAGTGATGCTGATCTGAGTTTCTTGTCTCCAGTATTGTGCAAATAACAAAGTTCTGTTTCATTAAATCAATAAGCTTGAGTCAGTTTGGTACAGCCATAGGAATCTAACCAATACAATGTAGAAGACCCCTATTAACTGTATCTATTCAATAACATGGCTCTGAAATACATACTGTGTAAACATGGACTTACCTAAAAGAAAAAGTAGACATACTTCTAGTCTAGGTAGGTTTTAATATACATCACAGAATGGCTGTAAAAACAAGCAGGAAAAATGAGCGGTTATACACTTGACCCAGGTGACATGTGCAGATCATCATGTCTAGCAGTGACAGGGCCGTGTTCTTTCCAAGTGCCTAAGAAAGAGGATCATATACTGATTGACAGAAAGAAAAAAAAGCTTCAACATCAACAGCATTCCAAAGTTTGAAATCACTTAGGATATTAGGATTAAGCTAAAATAAGTAAAACTACTTAAAATGGTGAGGGGGGCTTTCATATAGATATGAAGAAATTATAAACTTATAAAAAAAATTCTAAAACTGAGGAAATACAAATGCTGAAAGATATAACAAATGGAAAAATACAGCCATATTCCTGAGTGTAAAGTCCCCAAAGCCTAAGAATGTTAGTTCTTCCTAAGTTAATTTGTGATTTTTAGCAATAACAATAAAAGTGCCGTGTTTTCTCCAGCACCAGACAAGCTAATTGTAAGTTTATCCACAAGAGTGAACAATGAAGAATTACCAGGCAGACTGTGAAAAATAACAGTTGGAGAAGAGGAGGATTTAACCTCGTATTAAACATACATGAAGTCCTTAATTAAAACTGTTTAATAGTGGTGCATGAATGCGCAGGGCGATGAGAAAGGCTAGAAAGCTAATTGCATGTGGCAGCTTAGCATATAAAGGCAGCCCCTCCCCCAATCCAGTGCAGAGAAATACATGGTTTATGCTGGATAGGAAAAATGTAAAATTAAATCCATTCCTTACACATACACCAAGATAAATATTAAGTGGATCAGAGACTTAAACTCATCTAAAAATGGATCTCATGGAAGTACAAATAGAATGTGGGGTCCTTGTGTGACCTCATTGACTCAGAATTCACATGCAGTATGGCAAGAGGTTAACAAATTACATAGGTATTAAAAACTAACATTCACATGAACACTATAAACAAAGTGGATGGGCAAATGCAAACCTCGGAGCTATAGTTTCAATTAACACTATAGATAAAGCGTTTTTAAACTTAATTTCTAAGGAGCTCCTAAAGGAAGAGAAATCAATATCTCTTGGGATAGGATAAATATAACAGAAGAAAGGATTAATGAAGGAGCAGAGGAAATGATGAAAATATAAAGAACAAGGGCAGAAACTATAGTGTTTCATTTTACAGGACTGTACAGGAGGGTGGTGATTCAGACAAACCAACAGAGTAGGGAGCCCTCTGGCTAGGGAGAGAAACTGGTGGTCTCAGTGAGAAGAGCGGGTTACTGAGCCCAGTGATCTCCACAGTACACTGGCAAACTGGCAATAAACCACAAGGACAGTAAGTCAGACAAAAGCCATGGGAAAGTTTGAGACAATCTCACAAGTTCTCAACCACCATTGAAATCAGGGGCTTCTGATAAATATCCCAGGATTTCATTTGGACAGTCTGGAGATTTGTGCCTTTTAAGAAGGGCCCAATCAGGGAGGAGCCTTTGCATTGTGGTATAGCAGCCAAAACTCAGTTCCCACTGATTGAATTCAGTAGGCCAGCTCTCACACACCATGTGAGAAGACAGAGGTTCTCTGTAAGAAGATAACCTTGGGTCAACATCTGCCACCAAGCCTGATGACCTGAGTTTGACCCCAGAACCCACACAGTAGAAGGAGAGACCCAAAGCCTTCATGCTATCTGCTGACCTCCACATGAGTGTTGCACCATATGTATATGCACATGTACATGCATACACACACATTAAATAAATAAATGCAAAGAAAATTGAAGTGCCCTGGTATCTAGTGATATTTTCAATGAGTATGAACATTAAATTTTATAATAAAATTTCTCATTTGAAAAAAGAAGATCACCTCATCTGGAGCCTCTGCGGTATTGTAGACAAAGGTCAGACCCTCCACTAAGCTGTGCTAGATGTCCACAGGAAAGAAGAGACCATAGATGTAGACCTGCAGATGATCTAGGCTCTGGAGTTAAAAAAAGGACTTTAAAATATCAGTAATCAATATGCGCAAGAAGACAAAAGGAAAGTGGAGCAAGACTGGGAAAAAAAATTCTCTAGACAATTGGATTTTGTGAGAAAAAAATTAAGTGGACTTTTGGGGGCTGAGAATTATAAAAACTGAAACTAAGGACTTAATGCATGAGCTTAAAATCAGATCAAACAGTGGAAGCCCAGAAATAAGTCCTTACATAGACAGTCAAGTGATGTTTGACCAACATTAAGATTGTTCTCTGTGACAAATAGTATTAAGATGATATATCCACATGGGAAAAACTGAAGCTCAACTCTTACCACAAATATAGCTGAACTCAAATGGCTTGAAGGCTAAAACTGCATGATTCTTGGAAGAATCCATGGAACTCAGACACTGGGCTTGGCAAGGGGATTGTGGTTGTGACACCAGGAGCACAAACAATAAAAGTCAAAACAGTACAAGAGAGACCAGGCTCCACCATGACTAATGATTTCTATGTATCATGCACAGGAGGCAGGCTGTGAAATGGGAGGCAGTACTAGCAAGTCATCCATCTGATAAGTTAATGTCCAAAGCATATCAAAAAGTCATACCATTCAATAATAAAAACTGAAAATTCAACCTAAACATGTGCACAGGGTTTAAGTAGTCATTTTTCCAGTGATAGCATGCAGTGGCTAAAACCATGAGGAAAGTATTCTGCATTACTAGTCAGAAGAAGGCAAACTCTAGCCAAAATGTGTAGTTGGTTTTGGGTTGGTTTTTTTTGTTGTTGTTGTTGTTTTTGTTTGTTTTTTCTCTTTGGGGACCTGCCACCAGCTCCTGAATAAATACACAGAGATGTATTCTTACTTATGAATGCCTAGCCTTAGCTTGGCTTGTTTCTAGCCAGCTTTTCTAACTTAAATTATCCTGTTTCTCTTTAACTGTGGTTTACCTCTGGGTTTTTACCTTTCTTTATTCTATATATCTTTCTTTCCTTCTTACTCTGTGACTGGCCCCTGGCATCCTTCTCATCATCCTCCTCTCAAGCCTAGATTTCTCCTCCTATTTATTCTCTCTGCCTGGCAGCTCTGCCTATCCCTCTCCTACCTAGCTGTTGGCCATTCAGCTCTTTATTAGACCAATCAGGTGTTTTAAACAGGCAAAGTTACACAGCTTTACAGAGTTAAACAAATGCAGCACAAAAGAATGCAACACATCTTTGCATCATTAAACAAATATTCCAAAGTATAAACAAATATAGCATTTTAAACTAATATTCCACAACATTTCCCCCTTTTGTCTAACTAAAAAATGAAAGGTTTTTAACTTTAACATAGTAAAACTATATACAACAAAAACAGTTATCAAGTGAGAATTACATTTACAATATTCAGTCCATTTGTATTTACCAAATTCAGAGAAAATACTCTATCTGTCTAAAACATACCTGTTGAACCTTGAAAACATACCTAATGTGACTACAAGTTTGATTATTAGAAATTACTAACCTCATTTTTAATTATACATTGCATTTTTAAATGAGCTGCATAAAAACAATACCACAAACAAAAGTAGAAACATATATACAGTATAACAAAAGTAACTTGAAATTTCTATCAATATACCAAAATCCATGCCAATGCAAAGTATCTGAGAATAATAGTTGTCTTTTTATCCTATATTCCCCTAAATAATAACATCCATAAACCACCAAATTATCAATAACCACACCACCTCTTGGAAATGTGGGCATCATCTTCCCTAGACTGTGGGAAGACAACCTCCTGCTGTCTGTGGGCAAAGGCATCTTTAGGGGACCCTGAGAAAATTGAGATAATGGCGAAGTCCTGGGAAGATCAGCTATAACCTTTGTTGATATATATCACCTGTCAAGATTCAGGATGTCTCCCTTCATCAAACCTGATACATATCAACCTGGAATGAATCCACAACCTTTCATTTCCTATTGAAACAAAAGCATAACCTCTTCCCTAGCATAACATATTTTTTAACTTCCTTTTTTAATTTAAAATATCCCTAAAGTATCTAGGGTGGTTCAGTGTAGCAGTCCTGTTCACAATCCACGTCTGTCAGCAGATGTTGTTTCCTCATCAGTGCTCAAAACATTCAAAACTAGCAACAACATATAGGATCCAGACTCCTTGTGTGTTTTCCATGTTATGTGGCTTATTCTTTCTTTTATTACTATACTTCTCTTTTTAAAGACTTTATTTTTTGTAAACTATTTTTTTTTCTGACTGTCTATACCCTTTCTCTTTTCTTTCTTAAGCCTGTGCACATTTTTAAGCACACTGTAACCTGTTTAGAGGTTTTTTCCATCTGGATCTGTCTTTATTGCATATCTTTTAGCCTTTTTTGACCACATGAGCCTTTAAACTGCTAAGCAGCATGACTAGGACTTCCACTGTGGCTTTGGTGGCTGGCTCCACCCACGTCTAGAGTCTGTGAAAGCCAAGGCTGAAGCTTGCAAGCCAGTTGGAAGTAGGTGACCAAGAACTGCATTCAAACCCCCAGCTCTGGAATATCAGCGCTCTGCACTGTGACAGGCGTTTTTACTTTGTTTGTTTGTTTGTTTGTTTGTTTTTACTTAGCATGAAAAAAGCTGTTTACATGTTCTGATGTATGGCACAGTTTCTTAAAAGAGTCATATCTTTTCCTTTCAGCTTTCTCAGGCCCCACATTGGAACACCAAAATATAGTTGTTTTGTTTTTATTCTTTGGGGTCCCACTAGCCAGCTTCTAAATAAATACACAGAGATTTATTCTTACTTATAAATGTCCTGCCTTAGCTTGGCTTGTTTCTAGCCAGCTTTTCTAACTTTAATTATCCCATTTCTCTTTAACTGTGGTTTGCCTCTAGGCTTTTACCTGTCTTTATTCTATATATCTTCCTTTCCTTCTTACTCTGTGGCTGGCCCCTGATGTCCTCCTCTCCTCCTTTCTCACTACTCCCTTTTCTCTCGAACCTAGATTTCTCCTATTTATTCTCTCTGCCAGGCAGCCCTGCCTATTTCTCTCCTGCCTCACAGTTGGCCATTCAGCTCTTTATTAGACCAATCAGGTGTTTTAGATAGGTAAAGTTACACAGCTTTAAAGAATTAAACAAATGCAACATAAAAGAATGCAACACATCTTTGCATCATTAAACAAACATTCCACACCATAAACAAATGTAGCACATCTTAAGCTATATTGCACAACAAAAGTGGCCTCACATCCATTAGGAAAGATGCAAAAAACCAAGTTGGTGAGGATGAAGAAGAATTGTAAACCTTGTGTGCTGTTGGTATGAACATAAAATCTTACTGTTGCTGTGGAGTGGGGAGACATAGTCTTCCTGAAGATGGACATGCGCAGGGAATATTCAATGCAATTGAAAGCATCATCTCAAGGAAATACTTGTACACTCATGTTTGTAGCAGTACTGTTCCATGTAGTCAAATAGTAGGGTGCCCGTCTAAAGCTGAATGGACAAATGAAATGTTAAAAAGAAAGGAATTTCTGCCACATTCTACAGCATAGGTAAATCTCAAGAAGTTTTGCTACTTAAGCCTGTTACAAAAAGTCAAACCCTGGCCGGGCGTTGGTGGCGCACGCCTTTAATCCCAGCACTCGGGAGGCAGAGGCAGGCGGATCTCTGTGAGTTCGAGGCCAGCCTGGGCTACCAAGTAAGCTCCAGGAAAGGCACAAAACTACACAGAGAAACCCTGTCTCAAAAAAAAACCAAAAAAAAAAAAAAAAAAAAAAAGTCAAACCCTGAATGATTCCACTTATATATCAGAACGGTCAAACACACGTCTCAGACAGTATAGTACAGTGATCGTTGCCTGCCAGAGACCGAAGGGAAGGAGCTGCTGTTTAAGGCAGTTAGGGTTTTCAAATGAAATGGTCCTGCAGATTAGTTGTATGCTGTGTGAGTGCTCCAGCACTGTCAAACTATACATTTAGAAATGCTGATCATCCTAAATTGTAGGAAGTCCAAATAGATTAGTCGTAGGAGTGGAAATGAGACACATTAAGATGGGTTATTAGAAAATATCCAACCTGAAGACTAAGGAGGTGAAGGAACTTAAAGGGAGTTCACATAAGGGCTTAAAAAACACGAGACACATCCACAAAAAGAACACCAGCAACAAGGAGTCCAGCGTAGTCCAGGACGAAGAGGGGATGGTGCAGAAGCAGCGTTTGAGAAGAAGGAAGAGCTAAGCATTTCCTAACAAAGATGAAGGACATTATTCCTTAGGATGGAGACAGTCTGTGACCCACAAGAGAACTGTCCGTATAATATCACAGTGACTACGGACAAAGACAAAAAACTTAGAAGACGGAGGAAAAGGTGTCACTTTCACATGAACTGGAGCCAACTTCTCCACAGGAAAGTCCCACCAAAATGCATGAGGGAAAACAGGAGAATTACATCTCCTGCAGATACCTCAGAGAACAAAGGCTCTTCAGTGTGTGCAGCATGGGCAAGACAGACAAATAGAGGCACAGAACGGAAATAAGAGGCCACAGATGACCACAATATTCAATGTGAAAATGTTTTGTGAATAAATGACTATTAAAATAAAGGGGGAAAGGCCTCCACTGTACCTCATATAGTCACTAAGAATCAACTTGAGATAAGTTATGAGTATAACTACCAAAGCTGAAACAGTAGAGTAACCAGGATGACAGGTAATCTTCAGATCCTTAGAGTAGTCGAGTAAAGATGTCCAGAACATAGAAAGTATGAACTGTACAGAAAAAAATGAAAAAGTGGACTTCATCAAAATTAAAACCTCTCTTCAATTGATACTTTAGAAAAGAGGCAAGCCACAGAGTAGAGCCAGGTTCTCACACCTCATGTATCTGGCACAGGACTTGAACCCAGCAATTATGAAGAACACTTACAAATGGAAACCAAAACCCAGAGAAATCACATTCATAAATGTTAGGTTTAAAAGGAAAAAGATTAATGGTAAATGTTGGAGAGGGTGTAGACAACTGCCAATGAGGTGATCACTTTGTAAACAGGGTGGCAGCTTATTATAACTTAAACCTACATGACTCAGTAATAGTACTGCTACACATTTATCAAAGAGATATGAAAACATACGTTCACAGAAGTACTCATTAAAAATGTTCACAACAGCTTTGTTCACATTTACCAGTGAAATTGGAACAGTGGAAGAATGGGTAAATACTTATGTATTCATGACGAGATACAATTTAGCACAAAAGAGCCAACATCCACAAAACTCAAAAATATGCTAATAAAAGAAGTTGAGGGTGGGGAGATAGCTCATTTGGTAAAGAGTTTACCATGCGTATTAGTCGGGGTTCTCTAGAGGAACAGAACTGATAGAATGTGCACATCTGTGTATGAGAGAGAATATGAAAGGGGATTCTTTAGATTGGCTTTCGGGATGTGGCTGAGGTTGTCTAACTGTGCTGTCTCATACATTCTCAGAGACGTTCTCTGGTCACAAGCCTGGATGTCTCAGAAACCCCCATCTGGCACTAAGGCCAGAAGGATGTGGGACAGGAAAGACAGTGAGTTGCCACACAGCAGCTGGTGTATACTTCCAAGTGAGCTGCACAGGAAATCATCTTCTGCCCATTCCCTTCTCTACCAAGGGCCAAAGGAACAAATCACATGATCCATTGTAGCTTAGGTCTCAAGTTCCATTTAAGCATCCCATTCTTTTGTAATAGTCGTGGACCTAGAATCCTGCAGAGGCTGGGGTTTTAATGAATTATATTCATGTTTTATTATAGTTACCCAATCCAGATACAGGTCACCAACCAGGGTCATTTTCACCATAAGCTGTGTTGCCTGTAAGCACCCTCTATTAGGTCTTCATGGATGGAGAGCTAAAAGGCTAATCCAGCACTGCTTCCATTGAAGTTCGCAGACTGCAGTCCTTAGCTCTGAGTTAGTACCTTTCTCTAGTACTCAGTTCAGGGTACGCCAGATTCCTAATCTTGTTAAAACATAATGATGGGCCCATGTGACCCTCCCCCATAGTCACTAAGTCTGGGGTCAAGCTTGGGATTTTTGTTGCTACCGTGTTCTCGGGTGATACCAGGCAATACTACTGGTCTGAGGACCCCACTTGGAAACCGGTACCTAAGCACAGGGCTGTGAGAACAACAGGTGTGATGTGCGTCCTTGCTGTTGACCAATGGCAGCATAGCAAAGACCTCTGTGTTCTCTTGCCTTCAACTTTTAAAATAGTCATTACTCATTAGTATTCTTCAGGTGCCCATTAGTAATTATCTCCTTGGGGAATTATTGAGTTTGCATTGCCATTAATTATCACCAACTGCCAGCAGATGATATTAATTAGACTCCACTCTGGGTTCCGATCGATAAACATCATCAGACCCTCAACACTCGGCTGAGCTTCCCACACATGGTGCTCAGATGCCTCTGCAGAGGCCCCTCTGTGCCACCAGATTTGCACCCGGCTGCTGCCATCACCAGTGCAGCATGTACTAGACTGCCACATGGTCCTGTTTGGCCTTGTGAGCTGGTACAGGGGAGGTCTCCCCCATGTGCCCCATTTCCCAGGTGCAGAGGGCATGCCATCTGGGTCAGCCAACAACCCAGCTTGGTAGTGGTGTGTCCCTTCACAGTGTTGACTGTTTCCTTCGTCATATGCAAACAGTGTAGGTTGACATGACCTCAGTCATCTGGTTTCCCTGTCACAAGTGCTTTTGAGTTCTCACTTTCTAACAGTTATTGTCAATGTCAAGAGCTGTCCTCTGCTTCTGCTGACGCTGCTACAGATTCAGGTCTTAAAATTGTTAATAGGAATGAAAGGGGCTGCTAAATGAACATCTGTCCTGCATTGGAAATATAAGTAGGGCTTCTGATACATTGTATCATTTGTAAAAGGAGCGTTCCTGACTTCATCTGCTGAAGACTGGAGCCGTGCCTGGCGGTGCTGAGGAGCACCTCAGTGTCTCAACTGTGCTCTCTGGGCTCCCTATTACACTGACAGGAACCAGGATTCCTTGGAGAAATCACTTTCTTAAAAAGATTTATTTATTCTATGTGTATGTATGGATTCCTGAGTGAATCTGTATTCCATGTGAAAGCAGGACCCATAGAGGCCAGAGAGGGCATAGGATCCCCTGCAGCTGGAGTTAGAGGTGGCTATGAACTGCTCTGTGGGTGCTGGGACCAGAACCCAGATCCTCTGCAAGTGCAGTACATGCTGTTGACCACTGAGCATCTCTCCAGCCCCTGGAAATAGCTTCCACCAAGTCTGACAACACAAGGAATCAACCAAAGACAGAAATTAGGTCGTGTCAGAAGAGCTCAGAGCCAACTTAAATAAGCGACCATTGGCTAAGAACAGGATGATTTGGGTGACAAGGTTAGTGATTCTGATGATGAGACCTAAACTAATAAATTTGTTACAGTAATTTTTGTC
The DNA here is from genome assembly GCA_902168325.1 of Peromyscus nudipes. Classification (NCBI taxonomy): domain Eukaryota; kingdom Metazoa; phylum Chordata; class Mammalia; order Rodentia; family Cricetidae; genus Peromyscus; species Peromyscus nudipes. Next base: position 24,065 of record CABHPH010159150.1, on the reverse strand, counting down.
TAAGGTACATGAGGACAGCTTTTTTATTAAAAATGTAAGTAATTAGAAAATCACATGCATGTATTTTTCCTTCTAAATTAGCTATACTTTGATATAAACAAATAATTGATGTGGAAACTACATAGGATGTTCCAACTAAAACACAAGGAATGCCAGCCCTGGTGTGTTATGGGTGTTGCCGTGCTCACGGACGGATGGCAGTCACTGGTCACTGCCTTCTTAGATAGTGACACTGGATGTGGACTGTTGAAAGTTCACATCACTATCTAAAAAGAATCCTGCCCTCACTCTCCCTAAGAAGTCAAATTGGAGTCCAATCTGGTCCCTAGTAGCTATTGACAAACAGTGTTAGGGACGAGGAGCATATTAGATGGCATCATCGGGAAGTGTGCAAGAATTCAGGGGTGACTACATGTTGTGTAGCCCCCTTCTTCACAGAAATAATTGGTGAGAAAAAACTAGGTAGACTCCAGAGATCCGATGAGGCATAAGGAATGTGTCAACCAATGGCAGTATATGGACCTCTCTTCAATTATTATTCGAACTGTAAAAGCAAAGCAGAACTTTCATAATCCAATTGGGGGAAATATGCCAACTGAATAATTGATGGTATTACAGAATAAGTTGCAGTATTTTAGACATTATCTATTAATCATAGGCTTTAATATGAGTTTTTACCTCAGCAGTACACTGAAAAATTTATTGGTTAAATTATATAAAGACTGGGATTTGCTTCAGTTTAACATAATCGAGGGTATAGATGAGATGAAAATGGATTGATCAGTTCAGAAGCCAGTGGTGAGCACAAGGGGATATTACACTGCTTTCTTATTGTGTGTGCTCTTCAACTTTTTAATTACATTTACTCATGCATGCACATGCAGGGGCTAGTTGACAACTTGCTCATTGCTTTTCTTCTATCATGTGGGTTTTAGGGACCAAACTCAGTGGTCACACTTAGCAGCCAGCACCTCTACCTGCTCAGCCATCTTTCTGGCCCATGTGTGTACTTTCTAAACACCCATTATAGTATCTTTTAAACAAACTTGAACGTGATAAAGTAAACAAAAAAAACAGTTTAATAGCAACCATGAAAAATCAAATGAAATCATAAAGGAATAAATAAAAGCTAATTAGGAGAAAGAGGTTTTTTTGGGGGGGGAGGAGGGTTGATATTTTTGAAACAGAATCTAGTATAACCCAGGCTGGCCTCAAGCTCTGCATAGCTGAAGATGATCTTGAACTCGTGAATCTCCTACCTTTACCTCCCCAGTGCTGGCCTTGCATGTGGACACCAGCTGTTAAGTGGAACATCTTAAGCTAAAAATATAATTATTTAAGGAGTTTAGTCACACAGCCGGTGCATGGGTTAGAAGAACCTAATGAGTGACTTAGCAGCTTCATGTAAAAAAATGACATGGACCCTCTGCCCAGAGAGTTCCTGGATACTGGGACCTGCTGTCCTCTTCACAAGGCTCAGGCTTGCTGGCTGATGCTCACTCATCTTCTCTATCCACTTTGCTCACTCCTCACCATCACACTGTTGACATAGCCCCTCCAAATAAAACAGTGGACTTAAAGGCAAAAGCATTGAATAAAGAGACAAGGAGATCAGTCAGTCAGTAGACAGGAAATGTAATGTGTCCCAAACTGGATAAGTACAAAGGGACCCACACCTGGATACAGTATAATAAAGCTGCCTAACAACAAAGATAAAGATAACCTTAAAATCATTTGTTCAGCTAGGGTTCTGTCAGGGAGACAGAAGACACTAGGTATTTCAGAAATAGAAGAGCAAACTTAATTTAGAAAACTGATTGTGTTGTTGTAGAAGGTGAAAGGGGAGTAAGGAAATAGTGAGGTCAACCAGGGGGAAGAGCTGTAGGGAATCCTCCCAGCTCAAGGGTGGGAAAGGCGAGTGCTGGGGCCTCTCCTAGCTTACAGATCTACAGGAGGCATTCTGCAGGATGGAGCCCTGTTTCTAACACAATCTGGCTGCTGAGGAGGTACAGTGAGGCCAGTTCTAGGGGAGCCAAGTGCTCCCAGCTCTGTGCGCTGTTGCTGGAATGAGTCTGAGTAGTGTTACTCAGGAGTAACTAACAGGAAGAACAACTTTCCTTGCCCCACCGACCCTTCAGTCTCCAAGGACACATGTTTGCAGAACATAACAGGAAAAGGTGATTTTCAAACTTACAGCCACAGGACCACGGTGCAGATTATAGAATTAGCCTTTGGACTTGAGGCAGAACAGCTTAATAAATATCAAAGCAGCCATTCATTCATTTACTCATTCAGCAGATATTTACTGAGGGCTTAGTTACTGTGTGGCACTTTTTAGTGCTTGAGATGAATCAGTGACAGAAAACTGAAGGATTTTGACTTCGTGGAGATTGGGAAAGGACAGATCACCTACAGAAGAATGGTGACTGAAATGACAGCTTGTTTGATAACACCATCAAAGCCAGATGACAATTCTGAAAAGACAGACTCCCTAGAATTGTATGACCTTCTGGGAGGGAAGGATAAAGACATTTAAAAATAAAGAGCTAAGAAAAGTTCACATCCCAGAGTCCTTCCCCAAAGGAACTCCGCTGTGTAATAGCCACCAGTGCATTATCCCAAGGCACAAGATTGCTAAGAAGTAAGATGATAAAGTAACAAATACAGACATAACCTATAAATAATGGTTACGGATTTTAGGAGAAAAGACAAAACTGAAATCCTGTTGAGTTAGGCTTTTTGGTGCCCTGACAGAACACATGAGGCAAACAGTTCAAAGAAGCAAAGGCTGGGCATGCTGGAGCTGAGCTTGAAGCCAGCTTGAGCTACGTAGGAAGACACTCTTCAAGGGGGTGGGGAGGAGGAAAGTTTAGTTTGGCTCGCAGCACTTCTTCTGTTATAATGGTTTTGTTAAGTTTGGAGTCAGGATAATAATGACCGTGTAGATTGAGTTGAGAAGTGTGCCTCCCACTTAAGTTTTCTGAAACAGTATTATTCTTAAATGTTTGTTACAGTTCATTCAGGACAGGAGTAAACTATAAATCAATGTTTCTAATAGACATGGGGCTACTCAAGTGATCTCTTCTTCGGTGATCTTTGGTAGTTGTGTCTGTGAAAGAATTCATCCTTTTCCTGTAAGTGGTTGGACTGATTTATTGCTTTACCACCATTTGACCATCTGTAGGATCTGTAGTAATGTCTACCCACTCTTAATCCTGTTACAAATACTTTGTCTTCTCTTTCCTGCTCAGATTACATAGAAGTGTGTCCATTTATCTGTCTCAGCCACTGTTCAGTATGCATTGAGGTTGTTTGGATTTTTTTTCTCTGCTTCCTCTTAAAAATCAGCTTATTATCTGTGTGTCTTTGTAAGTGTGTGTGCACATATATGCACAGGGACACGTATCTGTGTGTGCATACAGACCCCAAAGAGGGCATCAGGTATCCTCTTCTGTCATTCTCCACCTGTTCCTTTCAGGGTCCCTCCCTGAACCTGGGGCTCACATTTTCTTTCCTAGTCTGAAGATGAACAAGCCCAAGTGCCCCCACCACCGTCTCCACCTGACCCTCCTGTCTCCTCCTGACCCTCCTGTCTCCACCTGACCCTCCTGTCTCCACCTGACCCTCCTGTCTCCTCCTGACCCTCTGTCTCCACTGCCTTGGAGCTAGGATTATAGATGTACACAGCTGCTGGGATCCAAACTCATTCCTCATGGTTGTGCAGCCAGCACCTTTAACTGTTGAGCTACCTCTCCTGACCCCTGCTTCCATGACCATCTGCCCCTTATAATTTCTCCTACTTAATTAAAATTAAATTGGAAGTTTGTAGTGTGGATTTTTTCCTTTTTTCTAAAGCTAAATATTCTCTCTAAATTTAGAGCAAATTTCATTCATCACATTTTCATGTGATTGTTGACGTTGGTTTACAGCTTCCTCTGGTTTCTTCTTTGACCCATTTAAAAGGTGGTACCTGGTTTCCAAATAGGTGGGCATCTTCCAGCTCCATGCACATGTTGTTTATTGTGTTATAGTAAACAAACATTTTAAATGTACTCAGATTGTTTTATGGCCTAGAAGGTGGCCATGGTAAATATTTCATGCACTAGAAAGAAACAGCATCTGTCATTAGGCAGACTAGAGATGTTGGCGTACATTGATTTATCATATTGTTCATGTTTTCTCTATCTTCATGAGTTTTATCTACTTCCATGAGTTACTGAGAAGCATATTAAACATCCAGCCATAATTATGAATTTGTTCATGTCTTCGTTACGTAAATTATGTTGGTGGGTACAGAGATCAATGAAATTGAAAACAAAGGAAGTACAGTCAACACTGTAGAACTTGGATGTTGTTAACATAGAAAAACTTGTAACAAAATCATTTTTTAAAAATTACACGTAACTAATATCAGGAAGAAAGGGAAAATAAAACTGCAGCTGTGTTTGGTTAAAGAGGTTTTGAAAAGCCACAGCTGGGGCTGGGAAGGGGCTCATTGGAAAGAACATTTGTGGCACAAGCTTGAGGACCTGAGTTCAAATCCCCAGCACACACATAAAAGGCCAGATGTGGCCATGCACACCTATAAGCCAAGTGCTGTGGGGACAGAGGCAGGATTGCTGAGGCTTATTACCTGCCATCCTAGCTTCAGGTTCTGTGAGAGAACTCATCTCAGGGGAATAAGGTTGAAAATAATGCCTCAGAACACCTCTGGCCTCAGTGCACAGGTGGGTATGCATATACTTACATAAGCATTTATGCCATAGTTACACTACACACACACACACACACACACACACACACACACACTTAAAAAATTCCTGAAAAAGAAAAAATGCTGTAATTTATCTAATCTGATTCGAGAACAAAAACAAAATCTAAAAAGTCTTGAGCAGTAAGTTAAAAAAATATATTTTCACCAAGAAATACAGCACAGTTGGGTAAGAGAATTCTACCAAACTTTCGGGAAATACTTCAATCCCAACAAACAGACTTTGGAGCAAGAGAAAAGAGAACAATTATCCAGTTACTTTCTTGAGTGAAAAATAACCTTGAAAACTAGACTAGATACTGGGAGATGTATATAATATATTATGTATAAAATTTAAATTAAGAACTTAATCTTATGAACATAGTAATATAATAAGCGAACTATTTAAAGACAGGCTCCAACAATGTATTTTTAAGAGTTATATTAACGAATGTGGATTGTCCAAGAAATACAGAAAGGAGTAGAACCTTAGGAAAGTCCAAAGTTTCATTGACCAAACTGAAAGAGAAAATTCTGGAAAGTAGAGTGCATTTGAGAAATTCAGTCCCTGAACTAATGCAGAATGAGCATTCAGGGACCATCACAGTCTGCATAGCAGGACTTCTGAGCTAATTCCTAATAGGGAAAAGATGAAAATAATTATCTGGCTTCAGGGAAAAGTATGCCAACCCTTACACTTCTTCTCAGCCCTGCATGTATTAGTTACTTTTCTGCAGCTGTGGTTAAACGCCTTACAGAAGGAAGAGTTCATGTGAGCCCTCAGTTCCAGGAAGGAACGTGGCAGGGAGGCATGGCAGCAGGCCACTGGAGCAGGAAGCCCCAAGATCACCTCCCCATCCATACCCAGGAAGAGAGAGCAAACGAGAAGTGGGACAAGGCTCTGCCCAGAGCCCACCCCCAGTGATGTTCTTCCTCCAGCAAGGCTGCACCATCTCCCCAAACAGCACCACCAACTGGGGACCAAGAATTCAAATACTTGAGCCTGTGGAGAACATGCCGCATATTGGAAACAAGCAGATAAATCAATAAAAGAAATTAATAGTGTGTTGGGCAGAAATAAATGCTTCTCAGAAAGGATACTGTTATCTATGCAGTCCTCAGAAAATCTACAGTCAAATTTTTAGGAACATTTTCATCAGGTGGCTGCATGTAAGGTCAGTAAATAAAGACAAGTTGCATTTCCAATATTGCAAAAATATGTTCATAGCATTTGGTATAACAACAAATAAAGCTGAACCTGTGAACAGAAAGTGATAGAAGTTGAAAGACATTTTAAAAGACCTAAATAGAGTCAATGTTCTCGAGATCTACCTCCGTTTGTAAATATTTGTATATTTACATCCACCATGCTTGCAGTTCGAAGACACACCTTTGACCTGTCAGCCCAACCCAAATAATCGGCGCTGACAGAGTGACAGTGCCGACAGAGCTTTGAAATGAAGCAGAACTTCAGGGCTGGCCAGATGGCGCAGCAAGAAGAGGTAGCTTGGGTGTAAGCCTGGCAGCCTGAGTTCTATCCCCAGATCCCACAGGGAAACAGGAGAGAAACAGCTCTCTCAAGTTGTCCTCTGACCTCAGTCCTCTGGGCATGACACACATGTGTGCCATGTCATTTATTAACTTAATTTTTATTCTAAAAAAAGTTAAGAAAGGCAGAACTTTGAATTTCTAAGGAAAGATAAGGATTAAGGAGGAGATAGGGCCCTTTAAAGGGAGACATGGCTATTGGTTAGCAATTTTTTTGTTTGTTTGTTTGTTTGTTTTTCGAGACAGGGTTTCTCTGTGTAGCTTTGCGCCTTTCCTGGAGCTCACTTGGTAGCCCAGGCTGGCCTCAAACTCACAGAGATCTGCCTGCCTCTGCCTCCCGAGTGCTAGGATTAAAGGCATGCACCACCAACGCCCGACTTGGTTAGCAATTTTAATCCTTACATCTTAAAGAAATACTTAATTCCAGGTAAATTAAGGGCCAAGTATCAAAAACATTACTTTGAAAATGAGAGTGAAATGTGAGAGGTAGATTTCTAAGTGGGGAAGATGCAGAAGTCCTAACTATAAAGCCTGAAAAAGTAGGAGATGGTTGAAACATATGTGGATGACAGGTTCAAGATCATGAAATACCAGCCAACAGAAAAGCCAAGCACAGCTCAGTGGTAGAGACCTGGCCAGCATGAGCCTCAGTGCCTCCAAAATGGAGAAAAACGATGAAGAAGAAATGCTTGCTGAACATGAAGCAATTCTTAGTTCTACTGATGGTCAAGAAATGAAAACTAAGATCCCAGTTAAGTGCCATTTTACGCCCATGATAGACTCAGAACTAAATCATATGCCTCCCTGAAAGAGCCCTTTTGATCCACATTAATGGGATTGTAAGTTAGTAAGTGTGTAGGAAACAATGTAGAATTCTCTTGGGTATTTGACCATCTGCCTGTCCTGTCACCCAGAACTTCTGGCGGATATCTGCTCCTGACCACAGAAACTCTGCTCGTGTGTTTGTGCATAGGACATTAAAGCAGGAAGCCACTCAAGTGCCCAGCTGTAGAAAGTGGATGCGTGTACTTTAGTAAATTCACAGTGTCTTTTAATTGTACGGTGAAGAGAGTAAATGAGACAAATGCATAGGGACATGGATGGAATTCTGTGTGGTAAAGGCAACATCTCATTAGAAGAGGTGACTTTTTCTTTTAATACTGGTGAAACTATTTAGTGGCCATCTGGAAAAATACTAAGTTGGATGAACATTTTATGGCAGGTTAAATTTTGAATGAATCAAAGATTTCAGTGTGAAAATGAAATTTAAAATTTTCTTGGGGAGGAAAACAGTAAAATTTCTTGATCATCTTGGAGTAAAGGCAACCTTCCTAATATAGCCAGAAATCCAGAAGTCTTTGTAGAGAAATGAATAAGCCAAATTCTGCAGCGATAAGAGGCACTGAGACTCCAAAGGCAGCCTTCATCCTGAGACACCTGTCTGGGGATTCCTAACTCATGTTTTGCAGGAAACATGACAGAGACCTCAGAAAAGTTAACAGAATGAGAGGACCGATAGTTTGAATAAAAAGGAATCCAAAATACTACAGATATGAAGCAGGGGTCAGTGCTGTTCGTAAGTGGGGGAGTGCAGACAAAAACTAGTGCTCACCTATCACAGTGATCAAAGTCCCTAACAGTCTGTCACCCAGCTGTTAGGAAATGGGAACATTCGTGTTTCCGGCAGAATGTCACTACAGCCCTGTGAAGAGCAACATGTTGTATCTCCCGAATGAAAAGGATGAACATCCTTTTACATGCTGTGTCCACCTCTGGAAGTGTACACATGTGCTCACACAAGTGTAAGGTCACACCTCTATACAGCTTTTTTAATTCCATTGTAATGATGAAATATTAGAAAGAGGTATTCATTAATAAGAGTCCTGTCAAGTGAATGATGGACATCCACACAGGGAAATACTATGCAGCCATTAACAAGATGATGGGGAAGCTTTCCTTCTGCCAATGGAGAAAGATCTTCAAAGCACACTGTTTACTAAAAGGGAAGCAAATGCTGGTTCATATAAGTAGTCTTGTTTTTAAAATGTGAGAGTGTAATTCTGTATTGGTAGTTGCTTATATAAAGCATAAAGAAATTCTGAAAAGCTATATGAGAAGCTAAAAGTATTGTTTGCTTCTACAGTAGAGAGGAGGGTGGGAAGGTGACTTTTCTCTTTGTACGTATGTCTATTTCTTGGTTCAAAGAAGTTAAGTAGAACAAGACAGGGAATCGAGTGCCACTCTGCTGTGTACTTCCATGGCCGTGGACAAGGCACACGGGCTCTCTGAACAGTGTTCTCATCTGTAGAAAGCTATATGGAGTAGAACCCAGCTCGTAGAACTGCCCTGAGGATCCACGAGGACACTGAGCGGCTAGCTGAGCGCCGGCACCTCTTAATCATGGTGACACTGGGTATGCGGTTGAGGGGACTCTGCTTACCTCACTGTTGCTTTGCAGAATCAGACATCGTGGGTCCTTTCCAGCATGGCTGCCCTCTACTGGAGAGTGAAAGGTCAGGGGAAAAAGGCCATTGACTGTCTGCGCCAGGCCCTGCACTACGCCCCCCACCAGATGAAGGTGAGAGAGGGAGGGGGTGTCTGCTCCCCCCACCAGATGAAGGGGAGTGAGCAGGGGAGTGGCGGGGAACGGGTGTCTATGTGTGTCCCTCCGATGGCCAGTGGCTTCTGCTGTTTCAGTTAGGCTTCCTCATGCTCAGCCAGTGAGAGTGGTGCACTGAGAACATGGCGGGACAGGTGGTGGCCGGTGGCTTATCCCCACCTCACAGAGTTGGAGCATAAAGGAAGGTCTGAGATCATGGTGAGGGTCTGTCACCTCACACCTCTCCTATGGTACTCCTCATACAAGGTGTGATCTGGCTGAGCAGGCCACCCGCCTGGGAATCTGTGGGTTTGGGCAGCTCCTAAGTGCCTCACTTCCTTTGTGCATCTTAGTAAATTCCCGGTCTCCTCCTACATGCACAACATGCTAACTGTAGATCTTTCCATAGCACCCAGTGTTATTACGGTGGCTGAGAATGCCACTGATTATAACATATGCTCCTAGTTCCAAATTAATCTAGATGCCCTACCTTGTACAGACCCAGCTGTATCTGCTTGTCAGATGATGCCCATGCGGGCAGAAGAGAGCTGCTTCACCAAGGACGGCTCTGGGTTCTAAGCACAACTGTGCTTTGCACTAACATTCTGACCTTGGGCCAGACGTAGAACACTGCTCTCATCTAAGGACATATACTCTGCAGTTGCCCAGTGAGGACAGGGATGGCTTCCTTTTTATTGTTCCTCCATGTCTCCCATAGAAGCCAGCACAGTGTGACAGCCATGCTCAGACAGCATGTTTAAAGGGGAAAGGTCCGTGGGAACTGATGTCACTGGTTCTCCAGTCTGCCCCTCTGTGCTTCACGCTGGGGACAGCAGACAAGGCAGGCAGTAAGGTGTTGGCTGTGCGGGTCAGAGAGCCTCTGCACACCTGCTGGTCTCAAATGTGCTGTGGAGACTGACACAGCAGTTAGGGAAAGCTCCCTCCAGTCACCACAGAAACAGGTGGGGGCCGGACCTGGCCTGTGAGCACATCTGCCAGCTGCTACAGGGGACACACTAGTCCTTGCACGGAGCCAAGCCTGTCGCTCAGTAGAAGAGTGCTTGTCTAGCACATGCAAGCTCACTCTGGAGCATGCTCACTTGTCACTGCTCGACTCAGACTGTGGCTGTCCTCAGGTGTCTGACTGTGGACTCTATAGTCACCATCTGCAGGACAAGAGAGCATGCTCCATGGAAGTCACTCACAATGTTTCAGAAGTGGGCCTGTAACTCAGCAGAAGAATATTAATAGCTATTGTTGTTATTATTAATGCTTTTCCTGGAAGGCTTTGTCAATGAGAGGGTTTTGTGGGTTTTCTTCTGGTGCAAGCTCCTATTCTGCTCTTCATTTAGAGACCAGTAGCAAGCAGCAGCCTGGTCCTGTGCACTTCTGTGTCGCACTCTGCAACTCCCAGGAGCAGGACTGTATGCTTCGTGTCTGGCAAAGTCAGGAGTAAAGCCCAGTTCCCCTCTCTCTCTCTTCCTTCCCCAGGATGTGCCCCTCATCAGCCTGGCCAACATCCTGCACAATGCCAAGCTCTGGAATGACGCTGTCATAGTGGCCACCATGGCTGTGGAGATCGCGCCGCACTTTGCCGTCAACCACTTCACTCTGGGCAATGTCTACGTGGCGATGGTGAGGCAGGGCGGAAGCCAGCCTAGTTCTGATACGGAGGCACATCCTGACTCCAGAGCTTTCTTTGAATATGGCACTGTGCTACAGTTTCCCAGAAGTTTTATCTCCAAAATTACCAGCTATACCAACATAAAGTTTACTCACAGGGATTTGAGAGGCTGGGTTGGGTTGGTGTTATTTTGGGGGTTTGGGTTTTTTGCAGTTTTATTTTAGATTGTTTATTTTATGTGTATGGCTATTTTGTCTGCATGTTTGCATGTACCATGTGCTTGCCTGGTGCACTCAGAGATCAGAAGAGGGCATCAGATCCTCGGGAGCTAGAGTTACAGACAGTTGTGAGCCACCGAATGGGTGCTGAGAAACAAACCCAGGTCCTCTGGAGGAGAAGCCAGTGCTCCTAATTGTGCACCTGTCTCTGGCCCCATGAGTTGCGTTTCCTCAAATAACATGATATAATCCAAGCATTTACAACTCCACGGTTCTTCACCATGAGATTTTAGCACAGTGGTGTTAATACACTAGTCTAAAACACTTGAACTTGGTCGAGTGTTTGTCTTTCCCTCTAGACTCTGAGCCCCTCAGGACAAAACTGCTCTTTTTCATGTGCAGGAGCAAATTAGGTGCCCAGCAAACACTTGCTGATGAAAGCTAGCAGCTTCACAGCTACTGTTCACAAGGGAAAATGGTGAATGCCACCCTCCAGGTTCCTCATCTAGTCAGAAAGAGGTCTATTTCATCTGTGTGTGTGTGTATGTGTGTGTGTGTGTGTGTGTGTGTGTGTGTTTGTATATGTGTGCACGTGTGTGTGATGTTAGGGATCAAATCCAAGGTCCTTGCATATGCTAAGCAAGTGGTTTACCATTGAGTTCTGCAACCCCAGCCTTGATTTCAAAACTCAAAACCCCAGAGGTCCCTGCCAAACCTGTCATAACCATATATAACTTGTGAACCAAGCCATCTGCTGCCATCTGAAGTAGGGGGAGGGACAGTTCCCATGCTGCTCTCCTAACAGATAATGGAATGCACCACCCTGGGCTGTAAGCTGTGTATGTGTCGTCTCAGACCTCTGAGTATTAGTGTATCTGCCCAAGCTGGAACCATCCCTGAATGAGGGCTTGGTTGGCTCTGGCCAGGCTGGTATCATCTCTGAGGCATTGTGCCTCTGGCCAGGCTGGCATTGCCAAATGTGTAGCCTTCTTCTCTGCTTCTTAAAACTGGAGACTGTTTTTATCCCCAGTAAATGTGACGTTTGCTGTTGAGTGAGCAAGTGTGTCTCATTGAGTGAGAAAGCCAGTGAGGCCGTCCTGTGTAGAACTGGTTCTCAGTATAGCAATGGTCATTTCTAAGTGTTTTAAATGTTTGGGAAAATAAAATGTCCTGATAGTGTACAGTGGTTAAGAGATGTCCAAGTTCAGCTCCGTCTTGCCAGGCATGCTAAAAAAATCAAAGCAGATACACAGTGAGCATTTTCTAGGCCTCGATCCAGAGGCTTGGGAGCCTAAGTTAGGAATGTCATAAGGCACCAGCACAATGCCAGGTACATCTCAGGACTTAGTTGTGGTGGCTGTTAGGGGCCACTGCCACTCCAGACCAACACAGGCCAGTTTTCTGCTGATTGCTTTGTGGTTGTGCCTTGGGGCTAGGCCACTGTCTCCTCCCACACCTCAGCTCCCTGCAGACTGAAGTCTACTGCAGAGTCATGGTGGGTTGTCACTGGTCATAGCCATGTTTAGTCGGGTGGTGCCGTCTCCTCACATGCGTTCCTTGTCCCTCACAGGAAGAGTTTGAGAAGGCTCTGGTGTGGTATGAATCGACACTGAAGCTACAGCCAGAGTTCGTGCCTGCCAAGAACCGGATCCAGACTATCCAGTGCCACCTAATGCTGAAGAAGGGTCGGCGTTCCCCCTAGGGCATGCCTCCCCTTCCCTCAGCTCTCCCAGCCACAGTCAGAGCAGAGCCCCATCGCTGTCAGTACCCACACGAACGGTGTGTGTGAATTGCCAAGTAGGACATAAGAGGACTTGGCCTGCAGGGCTGGCTTTGCTTGGTTTTAAGTTCCTCCTCCCCAGCCACCCTCAGAAGAGACGTCTTCAGAAACAGGGTTTGCCAGACACTGTAAATACTGAGCCAGGACAGCTGGAGCTCTGCTCTGTCTTCAAAACCTCCATGCCTTCAAGGCTCCTCAGTGGTCCAGCCTCTTCCCCGGAGAGGCCAGAGCCACACTGCCCATTCTCTGCTTCCTGCGTAGCCTCTGTTGTCCCTGGAATCGCAATGCCGCCTGGGGCCAGTCAGTAAGAAGCAAGGATTCCTGATGTCCTCAGCAGGTCTGCTCCTGCCCCAGTCTCGTCCATTCCATGCTGCTATGTTCCAAGCTCTCAGAGATAGTTTGCAGGGGAGGAAGGGGAAACAATTTTACAAACAAAATATTTGCAACAGCAGAAACTCTTAGGGTCATCTGACCTTTGTAAGTTATTTATGTTGGGGTGGGAGGGGGGCTGAGCAGGGGAGTCAGCCGTGTGCAACATCTTTATCATTTGTATTTTAAGTGCAGATCACAAGGAAACCAATACATTGAAATCCTATATAACAGGTTTATATATAGAGAATACGTGTATCTGAAGCCCTCTACAGACCGAGTCTGTGTTACTAATTCCTTGTTCGCTGTGTTCCCCATCTCGGACTAGGCGTGACTGTCAACCCTCTCTCTGAGGCTGGTACACCAGCTCCTCAGAGGAGAGTCAGGAGCCAGGGTTGGGTGTCCCACACAGTGCCCTTACCTTTGGTCCCTGGAAAATCAGAAACTCCAACATTTTGGAATCTTTAAGGGCACATACTGAGAACAAAAATAAAAATTGTTTATGAGCAAAATCACTCCATGGTGTAGTTTTTCTTCAGATATGGGCCAATTTAGATTGTCCAGTGACTCTGCCTCTGGTTGCCTAAGTTCCGTGTCATCTCACAGCAGCAAGGTGAGGAATGAATGAACAAACTTAAGAGCTTGAAACATTGACCAGAAAGCTGCATTGTCAGCAGAGGTCACCATGTGACTGGGCTTCCTGAAAAAGAAAGCATCACCAAACCAGAGTCACCACTTCTGGACACCTCAGATGAGCACTGAGCCTCATGTCTGCCCAGGAAACACCTCACAGGACCAAGTGGGACAACTATGGAATGCCTCCCCCAGGGCAGCAGTCTACAGAGCTTTCCAGAACATCATCAGGCCGTCTCTAACACTGGCTCACTGCAGACAGAGTCCAGTGAGTTGCATTTTGATCAGAAGTATGTGGAAAACAGCAAGCTCATTCCTGACTGGATATGGCAAGGCTCTGCTCAGGAGGCCCCTCCAGTATGTGTCTAAGTGAGGTCCTGCCTCTCCACCTTACCACAGTTTGACAGGTTTCCGGAAACATTCAACAAATGCTTGTTAGCTTTTGAAGGTAACAAAGACTACTGGGGTCCAGCCCCTCGGTAGCCTCCTCCCAGGGTCCGTGGAAGAATCTACAACCAGCTACTAGGCTTTTCTAGAACAAAATAACATTTGTCTTCCTACTAATCCTGATTCAGAAGTGTGACTGTTTAACACAATCACTGTAACTTGGGAGGTGGGACATGCTCCAAAAATGCCCCCAGTAGAAACTCCTGAGCAAGTGTTGAAGGTCTTCAAATTGATGGATTTCTTCCATTCTTTTTTCCAATTTACTAACTCTCTCTTCAGCTATATCTAGTCTACCATTTAATCCATCTGTGATTTTTATTTCACGTTACTTTTTGCACTGAAAAGATTTCCAGCTAGTTCTTTGTACGATATACACCAGGTTATATTACATACTCTTTCATTTTGTGGGGCCTAGTCTTCCTTTTAGCCACTTGAACAGTTTCAGCATCCTTATGTTTCAGATTGGTCTGTTTCTTACCCATTAGGCAGGAGTTCTTCTCATGTTTGTTGAATATAGGTTTTATAGGATAAAACCCAGAAAAGAATCTCCAAACTGGCTTGCTTCTCTTGACCCATTGCTCTCCCTCTTACTCCTCCCCAGACATACTTCCTGACAGTAATAAAAATCCCACTCATGCTTCTGCCTCAGAAACCTGTATTCACTGTTTCCTCTGCCTGCAATACTCAACTAAATAACTGCTTGGCTCATCTCACCATTTTATTTCTCCATGGTCCTTCTAGGTCATATATAATTTAGGATAAGGAGTTGGTACATGTGATTGTTGTGAGCATTTAGAAGCCCCATGATCTGTTCTTTGCAAGCTAGAGAGAGCTGGATGCCACAGAGTCTCAGCAGGGTGACTCAAGTGTAAACCTGAAAGCCAAGGATCAGGAGCACCGAGGGCAGGTAGGCCTCCATTCCAGCTCAGTGAGGCAGAGAGGATTCAGCCTTCCTCCACTTTCTGCTTTGCTCAGGCCCTTCACATATTAGATGAGGCCCACCTTCATGGGAGAGGCCACCGCCTTATTGTTACTTGGTTCATATACAATACCTCAGAGACACATAGAAAATATAAGCCACATATCTGAACAGCCTTGGTCCTTAATGATGGTTAGTTTTAATTGTCAACAATCTAAAATCTCCTGGAAAGAGTCTAGATGAAGAATTGTCTACATTAGGTTGACCAGTTGGTATGACTGTGAGGGATTTTCTTAACTGGATTTATTGAAGTGAGAAGACCCACCATAAATGTGGGCAGCACCATTTCACAGTCTAGGCTTTGGACTGAATGCTAAGGAGAGAGCGAGACATGCCCTAGCATGCATTGCTCTCTGTTCTTGGCTGTGGATGTGATGTGTTGAGCCACTTGACGTTCCTGCCACCTTGGCTTCCCCACAATGATGTCCTATAACCTGGACCTGTGAACAAAATCTCTTTCTCCTTTAAGTTGCTTCTATGGGGTGGTTCATCACAGCAGCAAGAAACAAATCTAAGGCCCTGTCAAGATGACCCATAAAATTATCTATCATCAAAACCCCCTTGAAATTAAGTCCCAGTGGGACACTTAGCACATGCTAGCCTCATAAAAAAGGCTGTGAAGAGCTGAGGTCTTGATAGCTAAGTTCTCTCCAAGAGTTTACAATCTGAGTCTGGAGTCTGTCTCCACAGTCATTCCCACTACAACCAGGTACACAGAGTGGCTTCCATGGAGCTAGGCAGTTGGGTAGGCTAAAGGATCAATGCGCTTCTGCCTGTTGCTCTCCAAATCCTGCAGGGCCAGCTGGGCACAAGGCTGAGGATCTGAGAACCAAGCTCTCTGTCCTTGAAGACTATGTATTTAGGCACAGTGGTGTCCATGGTCAGGGGGCCTTAGGCAGGCTTAGGCACTGAAGTGTTCACAGCTGCTAGCTGCACAGGAGGCAGAACTTCGAAAGAAGAGGACAGTGCTGTCCAGCTAACCACATCTGCCCATTGACATTTGCACATAAGTTCATTAAATTTCCCTTACAATTCTCCTTTCTCTGCACTAGACATTGCAAGGACTTACAGTGACTGCTGTGTAGGACATGCAGATTAGAAATCAAAGTCCCACAGGCTAGCACACTGTTAGACAATGAATTTCACCCCATCTCCAAAAGCATTCCATCCAACACCAGCAGAGTCATGCTGGCAGATGCCCACTTAGAAAGCCAGAGCAGAGCCCTTGGTGCCAACCACTCTCAACTCCTTGGGAAATGACCACTGCTCCTCTCTCCAGACTGCATAAAACTTAAGAGCTCCAGATGGCTCTGGCTGTGAAACAGAGCAAACTCTGGTTCTTCTGACTAAGGGAACGTGGACAGGTTGTGATGAGGACAGTGACAGGGCCTCCCACAAGTCCCCAGTGCCTCTGACTGTGTGGTCACCTCTCCTGTGTGCCCTACCCTTCAAGTCTACTTACCAGCCAGCTATGGGTGCCAAAGATGCCTGCCATATGACCAAGGCTACAGACTGCACCACACACACACACACACCCCAAGGAGGCACTGCCAAAGTAACTTGGCACAGGCAACCAGTGGCCAGGAGCAGCCCACTGCCACAACACCTTTGAGTGAGATCACTGAGTTATGTGTCTTTCTCCCAGAATCCCCCCCACATGGGGTTCAGCTCTGGAGGCCACTGGACTAATAGTCCACACGCTCCCTGTTGAGGGTGGGTGAGTTTGCCTGCATGTATGTCTGTGAACCATGTGTGTGCCTGGTACCCATGGAGGCAGAAGATAGCATATCCCCTAGAACTGGAGTTATAGACAGATGTGAGCCCCCATGACTGAGCTGTCTCTCCATCTTTCTATCCCTGCATCATCATCATTTTCTTTTTTGGGACTTGCTATACGTAGAAGACATTTGCTTATATCCTCCCCTCCCCCAACTCTAAACCCCCGCTCTACCCCCCTTCCCTGCCCCCCCCCCAACTTTGTATAGTTTTTATTTTCTAAGCCTTCAAGACCAGTTTGGGCTACTCAAATATTTTTGGTGTGTGTCATCTTCCACTGGAGCATGGTCAACTCACCAGAGGCTCCACTCCTGGAGAAACTCACTCTCCATCATCCAGCAGCTGACAAACTGCTCCACAGCTTTGGGTGAACTATCATGCCTAACCCCCCTTTTCACGCTGGGATTTGGTCTGGCTGGGGCCTGTTCAGGTCTTGCACACGCTGCCACAACCACTGTGAGTCCATATGCGCAGCCGCCCTGCTGTGTGCAGAAGACAGTTTTCTTGCCGTCATCCCCAGCCTCCCGCTGTTGTCTTTCTGCCCACTCTTCCACAATGATCCCTGAGTCTTGGGGTGAGGGGGAGTGAGTGCGGTGTGTGTGTTCATTCTTCAGTCTCTTACTCTCTGTGTCTTTGCCAGTTCTGGGTCTCTATGTTGATTCATCTAACACAAAGACATTAGGTGTCAGCTTAATGCTGTGTTCACTTAGCAGCATAAGGGACGTGTGTGAATTCTTAGTCTTCTAGAACAGCCTAAGCCCACGTGAAAGTCTTATGCATGCCAGACACGGTAGCAAGCAGAGTTTGAGAAGAGGTTTTTTTTTTTTTTAGAGGCGCGCAGGCTCTGGATGTAGTTCAGCTGGTAGAGTGCTTGCCTAGCATGCATGAAGCCCTGTATTCTGTTGCCAGTACAGCATAAACCAGGTAGGGTGGTACCATCCTGTAACCCAAGCACACAGGAAGCAAGGCCAGCCTCAGCTATATAGTAAATCTTATGCCTGACTGGGATACAAGAAGCCCTGTCTGTGATGACGAAGATGAAGATGATAACAATAACAGCAATGGCTCTGGTGAGATGGCTCGGGGTGGGGGGGGTGCAAGTACTCGTGGTGCTGGTCCCCAGAACCCAAGATGGAAGGGGAGAACTGACTCCTGCAAGCTTTCCTTCGACCTTTGTGCAGTGGCACATGTCTGAGCAGGCAGAAGGAATGGCCGGAAGACTGGGGTTAGAGACCTGGGAGAGGGCAAGGAACAGTGAGAGGAGCCCTGAGACAGAGACTCCAGCCCAGCCTGGGGTGGGAGAAGAGCAGGAGCAGTTCTGATGGGAGGGGAGGCTGATGTAGCCCAGTGCTGACAGGGAGGGAGGGACGCAAGCTCCAGACAGAGCCCTCTGGCAGACAGTGAAAAGGAGCCACTGCCGTTGTCCTCACTCTGGATAATACTATTGCACTGGTGCAGGTCTATAAGAGAATGGACTGGAGGGGTCATAAGGATCCAGGAGACTGGTGCAGAAGTGCTGATAAGGAGAACAGATGGAGCAAGTAGAGCCCTCGTGCTGAAGACAGACAGGAGAGAAAGCAGAGGAAGAGAGCCGATGGACGGTTGCGAGACCCATGATCCTTAGCGACAGGGCTTGAGGCTGAGATGAGGCAACCAGAGGATCCCGGGTTCTGGCTTAGGACAGTGGGTAGATGATATGGAAATAAAGGAAGAAGGGTTGGATTTGGACATGATCTTGAGGCATGTGTAACTTACCGGATCTTAAACGCTGGTCCCCAGACCAATAGTGTTCTGCAAATCTGTTAACGATGCACACTCTAAGGTGCCACAGAATGAGGAACTCTGAGTGGGTCCACTACTGTGAGTTCTGATGGACTCTCTTATCCCCCAGATGGTGGTGTGCTGGCTCTGCAGAGGAGGAGGGGAGCCCTCACTGTAGTGTTTGCCTGTGCCAGCCAGTGGTGTAAATAACCACACTGTTTCATATCTTGAGCTGCCAATCTGACTCCACTAGGCAGACCTACACAGAAGCAGGAAGACATGTAAACAGTTGTCCCTGCAGACAGTTGATTCTGTATGAGCTGACCTCACCAGCAGGTAGATGGTATGGACCCAAGCCTCAAGATTTATTAACAAAGCAAAAGCTCTTGGTCTGTCGATGCAGAAACAAGCACTAGGAAAACACTGGGAATACCAAACTAAGTGAGACCACGGGTCTGCCCTCAGAAATATCAGACAGGTGACCAGAAAGACGGGCAAGGAGTCTCACAAGAGGAGGTAGTGGTAATAATGTTCAGAAAGAACTATGGAGGAAGCTGTGGAGTTAGCTTATCAGGGAGAATACTGGGCAAGGATGGGGACCTGAGTTCCACCCCCAGAACCCAGGGTGGTGGGGGGTGGGGGGGGGTGAAAGCTGGGCATGGTGGCTGTACTTACAACCCCAGTACTAGGGAGGTGGAAACAGAAGTGACTCACTGGCCAGACAGACAGCTTCAACTACTGGGAGAGCTCCAGGCCAGTAAGAGACGATGTCTCAGTAAGCCAGGTGGACAGCACCTGAGGTTGATCTGGAGCCTCCACAAGCCCATGCTCACTAGTGAATACTCGCATGCACACGGGGGGGGGGGGGGCCCCCCCCGGGGGGCATAAAAAAAAAAAAAAAGAAAGAAAGAGGGGGGGGGGGTGTGCGCCGGATAAGGTCAGAGGAGCTTCTTAGAGATTAGCAGCAATGGATCTTTAAACACAGGAAGGGGCTGGGAAGATGGCTTAGAGGGTAAGAACACTTGCTGTGCAAGTTTGAGGACCTGAGTTCAAATCTCCAGCACCACGTAAAAAGCCTAGAGTGGCTGTGCATACTCTGTAACCCAGCACCATGGGGGTGGGGACAAGAGGATCACTTGGGATTTGGGCAGCCAATATCTTTCTCTGGCCCCCGTGTGCATTCACACACACACATGCACATATAACACACACACACACACACACACACACACACACATACAAGATTAGGGTGTGGCTTGATGGTAGTAGAGTGCTTGCCTAGTATGTGTGATGCTCTGGGTTCAATCCCCCCAGAATAAGATAATAAACACAAGGGTGGGCAGGATGGGAATTCAGCGGTGGAGGAGGGAGACCAGCATCCTGACAGAAGGAAAGGTTGAGTGGACGGCAATGGCCCAACAAGTGACAGGAGAAGAAAAAAGCACAGTGGTGGCTGTGAGGCCAGCAGACCCAGGTAAGGAGGGTCCTGGCTCATCGAGAGGCCCTTCTCCTTCATCACCCTCTCCATCACTGAGCTATCTCTGCATGGGAATGCCTTCTGCTCCTCAAACACTCTGAGCTGATGTTCCCCGCTCTGGGCCTGTAGGCTTCTCTGTCTCTGCCTGAGGCTCTGTCCTGCTGGCCCTCCTCTGGGTAATTGCTCATCCCTAATACTCCCTAAGTACCACCTCCCTTGAGGAGCCTACCCTGACCAGGTCCCTCAGCCCCCTCTTTGATGTTCTATGTGGAGAGAAAAGCCAGACATTCAAACTCAGAGGGTGGTAGTGGACTGCGGAGGTGGAGAAGCTGGGCAGGCACTCTCTGATACCAGCTTAGTTGCTGCCTTCTATGCCCGGCCTGCTCATCACAGGAAAGATGCTGCTTCTCCCGCTGACTACTGTATACCTCGCCATCACCGCCTGGTTCAGACTCCTGGCCTCCTCTTCATCCCTGAGCTGCTACTTCATTTTCCTGAATGCAAATAACCCTCCTTGCAGTGTGTCTCCTCTCTCTTTTAGCAAGCTTTGTTCCAGGGAGTACCTACCTCTTGCCCCATGGCAATGGGCTTCGTGGCTCAGCCTTCATAACGGACTGCGGTGGAAGAGGAGGATGGGGGAAAAAGATGGATCACAGCAGGAACACATGTTAGTCAGCCTTGTGTGACTACAACAAAATACCTGAGGCCATTCTCTTATAAGGACAAAAAGGTTTATTTAGCTCATCATTGGGAAGGCTCCTCCAAGTCCAAGACCAGGAGGTCTGGCCTCAGTGGTGCATCATGGCAGGAGCATGTGCAGGAACGCAGGGTCACATCCTGACCCAGATGAGGAAGAATGAGAACAGGCAGGGCTGTGCCTGACCCTTTATAACAGCACCCTAGAGAGGAACTGAGGAGTTCCATGAGCCCAGCACTTAGGAGGCTGAGGCAGGAGGATTGACATGAGTTCAATGCCAGCCTGGATTACACAGTGAAACCTCATCTCCAAACAAAAAGGAGTCCCATGAGAACCACCAAGGGAGTCAAAAGAGCAGCTTCCCGCCACAGTGTTTAAAGACCTCTGCTAGGACCCTCCCACGTGTCCCTACAGTTCCTGCCTGTGAACCAAATGACACATATGGGAACTCAGCAGCCAATAGCGGCAGGGAGCACTGAACGTGTTTTTAAAGCACCCTCACAATTACCTACCTCTACCTATCAGCTGTATCCACTCGTAAGATGGAAACCTCCTGAAGGACGAGCCCTGTCTTGCTCACAGGTATCAATCTCCTAGTGGAGGGGCTGGTTCAAGGCGAGTTTCCTTATATGTGGTTGAACAAACAACTGATCTGCAGCTAAGTGGCTGATGGATAGAAGAAGACTAGGCTTGGAAATGGGGGATGAGGGGCCTAGACCAAGGTTGTGGGCTAAGGGGTATCACAGATGGAAGACCAGAGAGAGTATTAAGAATAACTCAGCTGGGCATGGTGGCACATGCCTTTAATCCCAGCACTCGGGAGGCAGAGGCAGGTGGATCTCTGTAAGTTCGAGGCCAGCCTGGTCTACAGAGTGAGTTCCAGGATAGGCTCCAAAGCTACACAGAGAAACCCTGTCTCGAAAAACCATTTAAAAAAGAAAAAAGAATAACTGAGGTGTATGTAGAAAAAAAAAGCAGACAAATTGGGCTGCATCAGCATTCAAAACTTTTGAGTTTAGGGTGCTGTTCAACAGTCATAAGCAGCCCAAATGATGGGAGAAAATACCTGCAAGTCACACATCTGCCAAGAGAAGAATACCCAGGGGCTGAGTCGGTAGAGTGCTCGCTGTGCAAACAAAGGACCTGGATTCTGTTCCTGGAACCCACCTAAAAACCAGGCAGGGCAGCATGCCTGTAATTCCAGCACTGGGGAGGTGGAGACAGGAGGATCCTGGGGCTCGCAGGGGCTCACTGGCCAGTCAGTGTAACATTGAGCTCCAGGCTCAGTGAGAGACCCTGTCTCAAAGAATAAAGCAAAGACTGATTGAGGAAAACACTTGATGTCTACCTCTGGCCTTTGTATGCACAGAGAGAGATAGAGAGAGGGAGAAGGATAGAGACAGAGAAGAGATCAGAATAGATAACAAGCTCCTAAAACTGGGAGTGAACTTGGTACCACTTAGACGAACTTTAGGGGCATCACTAGATGAGCAGGATCCTGCGTTATCTCCATCTGTAGCATTCCATGGTCTGTACCTGGAGCTCCTGTCTTACCCAACTCCAAAACAAGTATATGTGTATCTTGAATACTCAGCCCCAACATACCTTATGTAACCCAGGCTAGCCTTGAACTCAAAGCTGGCCTTGACCTTTGGATGCTGCTGACACTACATCCTGAGCACTGGGATTAGACACATGTATTACGCACCCCGTTTATGTGGCACTGGGGATCAAACCCAGGGCTTTGCACACATTATTCAAGCACTGGATCAACTGAGCTGCATCCCCAGCCCTGAGTATCTCTTGAGTGTGATACGGCACATTCTTGGCCACCACGCCCTCTCTGTTCTCTGCCTTACACATCTTTTAGCCCCTGTGGGTGTCCCTAGGTCAGCCGTTTATAGCTCATCAGCAGCTGGTTACTGAACCATCAAACTCTACAAAGTAGCCTCCCCAGAAAAAGGTACTTTGACATTCCCTTCCCCCTATGAATGCTGAGGGAAGACGCTAGAGCTCCTGCAGCAATGCCGGCCGCCCACAGTCACATTCATCCAAATACTCCTGAGGGTGACACGTCTGTGCCTTGTTAAGGGGAAGGAATTGTGGAAACAGCTAACACTCATTTGGATCCGAAGCTGGTGACTAAGGAGGGTGATTGAGCTGGGTCATTCTGGGGGCAGAAATGAAATGCGCTTAGAAAGAAATGAGCCTGAGATTCTTTTGTCGTTTTAAATGTATCCCTAAGAACAGCCCAAAGGAGCCCTAGACAGACATAAAGACAATGTCTGCCCCTCCCACAGTGACTGTGGGGAAGGGGTGCACAGGGTGCTGAAGAACATTCCCTTTTGCTTCTGTTGGGGTTTTTAAGTCTGAGTCCTTTGAGAAATGATGCTAGCACTGATGCTCTCTCTAGAAAAGTGCTTTGAGCCCATAATTTGCATCTCACTTCAGGGGGCTCATGGGTCCAGGTGGAGGACCCCAGACTGGAATGAGCCCAGTCCTGCAGGGAGACACTACAGAGCAGCAATTGGCCTCTCAGGTTCTCAGTTTCTGCCCATGGAGACAGCGATGGGCACAACCTAGTAGTGTGACCTACAGAGATCCCTAGATAGTCCATGAGTTTCTCATACAGTCTTACTCGCTCTCGGACCAGATGTGCAGACAAGGTCCCTGGGTAGAGGCTGCCCTTGGCCCACAGTTCAGAAGCATAGCCAGCAGTCCGACTTCCTGAGAACATTAGATTCCAGCAAGGTTCTTGTTTGGGAGGGAGCAGAAAAGAATCCTGGGGTTCTAATAAGACTTGAGCTAGGTATGATTTTACTTTGACTGCACAAGGGTCAGGTCAAGCCAGCTCAGAAACCAGTCTGGTTTGGTGTGTCCTTTCCTGAGGAGCAGGATAACTCCCAGCAGCTAGCCGCCAAGGGCATGGGATGGGAATCCACTGGCCATGAGGCCTTGCGGCCACAAGAGGGAGCCATGAGTTCTGAAAGGGGACAGTCTGGCTATGAGCCTGTCTCCCGCCTTCATCTCTCCCAACACCCACGCAGGCTTCCTAATCGTGATATTGGGTGCTGATTATGGAGGTGGGCAAGCCATAGGATGCAAGGTGTGGGTGAGCCAGCAGCTGGGCAGTTGTTCCCCTGCCGCCTGCCTCCTGCCAAGTACAATGTGCACAAAGCCTGGGACACCTTTGGGACAAGGTGCCCACCCCCAACGCCTCTGAGCTTGCAGGCCTTTTTCAAGGAGCACCTCACGCTTTCCTAATCCTTCGTTTTCTTGGCGAAATCAACTGAAGTTCAAGAGGGAAATGGGGAAATGCAGTCAGGCAAGGGGAAACCTGTAACCACCCCTTCTCAGATAGAGGGGTGGTTACTAAGATAGAAGGTGTCCTTCCTAAACACCGCTCC
>CABHPH010159149.1:29584-52672 GCA_902168325.1 Peromyscus nudipes | reverse complement strand
AATGCAACATAAACAAAAGTAACATGTGTTGAAATAATATTCTATGAGAGCACCTTGCTGGGGATGTCTTTCTGTATGCTGTGATGTGTGTTGCTCTGATTTGGTTGATAAATAAAACACTGATTGGCCAGTAGCCAGGCAGGAATATAGTATAGGTGGGATAAACAGAAAGGAGAATTCTGGGAACAGGAAGGCAGAGTCAGGAGTCACCAGCCGGACATAGAGGAAGCAAGATGTGAAGGCAGAACTGAGAAAAGGTACCAAGCCATGTGGCTAAACATAAGTAAGAATTACGGGTTAATTTAAGTATAAGAGTTAGTCAATAGTTAGCCTGAGCTAATGGCCGAGCAGCTTTAATTAATGTAAGCCTCTTTGTGTTTACGTGGGTCCAGGCGGC
Source organism: Peromyscus nudipes (assembly GCA_902168325.1). Lineage (NCBI taxonomy): Eukaryota > Metazoa > Chordata > Mammalia > Rodentia > Cricetidae > Peromyscus > Peromyscus nudipes. The sequence continues at coordinate 52,275 of CABHPH010159149.1, read as the reverse complement.
ATGGGAGCTGGGCAGGACCAGGAAAACTTCAGCTACAGCACCTGCTCTCGCAAAAGTCACCAATGACCTTCATGTTATTAGCTAAAAGGATCAGGTCTGTCCTCACCATGATCTACTAGTAGCAACTGAAACAGTGAGCTACACCATTGACTCAGATGACGACGTGCTGTCCTCCATTTGCTCCTGCCTTGTCTGACTTTCCTCTTCTCCAACTCACTCACTATTGCTGCTCGAGAATACCTTAGCTGAAATTTCTAGGCAGAAATGTGTCACTCCAAAATGCTGTGTATCTTGGATATTTTCCTACACCTCATGTGATATCCTCAGAGTGAGACACATGTTTAAAGATGAAATTAATTGGTTTCATTTTGGAGTAGTTCAGTTTGGGTTTGTGGATGAGGCTGCTCAGCTTAGCTCCTTCTAATAATAGAGTGGCATGGAGTTCCATGCTCTGCCTTTTCTTCTGCTTTTTAAATATATATATATATATACAAAGCTTTGAAAATACATAAAACCAGCATATACCAAAATTAACCAGACCCAACGTCTATATAACCCAATGAAATATTTATACAGTTAGGATAGGAATACAGAATGGATCACGAGGAACTTCATGTTAACTTTTAAACTTTAGGTATCAAATATATTTTATGAACTTCTTCACGAGCAAAACAACAAATCATGTTTTATTTTTTGTTTGTTTTTCTGCTCTAATCCCAGTTACGCATACAGTCATTTCATCAGAGCCCATGGCTTTCAATACCATCGATGCTGGTGTTTTCCATTCTAGGTCCCCAGGGTTGATTTATATGAAAGGTAGAGTGCAGAAACCAACTGCCTACTTAGTTTATAAAGCTGCCCAATAGGAATCACAAAACGAATTCCTGCTTTTCACTCCCAGCCTTCTCAATTTCACTAAATAACTATCTTTCAGCTACTTCCCACCAACCGCTTAGGATCATGAGATATCCCTCTGTTTTCTTACATTCTGTGTCAAATTTATCTGTAAATCTCATTGGTTTAATTTTCAAATATATGCAGCAGGCCATCGCTGTCCACTGCTTCCACTGAAACCATCCTGCACCACATTCTCATCATCTTAAACCCAAGGCATTACTACTGATGCTTTCTCTCTGTCCTCCAGAACATGAGTCCTAAGACATTAATAAGCTCTGGAGTTTATTTTTAAACTAATGTAACCCCAAGCATAGTGGCCAGTTTCTGGCAAAAATTAAGGGCTAATTTAAAATTTTTGAATGAAGTTAATGAAAGTCCTAAATACTTAGTAAATTCAATCAACTACTCTTCTATCAAAAAAAGGATTTCTTAGAATTGTTGATGAAATTGTTCTATTAATGTGAGTATGCTATTTTCACAAAAATCAAATTAAGAGTAATAATCCTTCCTGTTCCTTTAATTCAGAGCATTTTAGTTTAAGTTGATTTAAATAAAGTTTAAATACTAATTCTGGCCTATTATTTCCTTTTATCATAGTTTACTAAGCATTTTAATATGACTTCAACATAAGTCAATTTTATTACACTTAAGTTTCCTTATGGTATGCCATAGTTTTATCTGAGATGAATAAAAAATGTGGTTTGGGAAAGATATGATATTGTATTTGAACTTAGGACCTGTTAACCTTGATTAAACAGAAAAGACCTTATCCAATGGTTAGTCCTATATTTTTAATAAATTAATGAGAAATTATTAAGTGTGTCATCTTGAAAGGAGCAATTTCTGTAAAGAAAATTAATGGGGTATGCTTGTAAAAATGCAAATGTCCTTTCATGAGCCTCAATACTCCCTCTAACCAGAATTGGAAACATTTTCTTGGTAGCATACATCATACTAATTTAATCTAGAGAGCCTTTGATGACTATACCACTTCATTAGACATTCATAAACCCAACTGGAATAACTACTTGTGTGTAGTTGATGATTTTAGAATTGATTGGAAAGTGATGCTTTAAAGATGAAATGTCAAAGACTGTGTGTGGCCCCAACTTCTTTAAACAATGTATTTCAAAACAACAGGGAGATGTTAGCATAGTGAACTGTTTATCAAATATGACTCCATCGTTGACAACTCTATGCTTGAGCTTCCTCTTAACACTTGTTTTACCATCCCACACCAGGTATTTTGTTCCACACACACACTTTGTTTCAATTGCCCTAAAACTGACATTGTTTTTCTCCTGTTTTTTTTTAATTATAATTCTTGCATTTGTCTTTCCTGGATGAAAGCTTTGCCTGCCATGAAATATTTAAACAAATTCTTCATTGTCAAATGCATTGTCATTAATAAATTGAAACATAATAAGAAAATCAGCTATCTTCACAGAATATTTGTCATCTCTTCTTTTTACTTCTCTGTTCTTCTAGTGAAAATCAAACTCCTGGGCCCAAAGGTTTGCATGATTTATCAGCCAGTTAAAGAAAAGACTCCTTTGCCTCTCATTTTGCAATGGAGTAGGTTGAGACTCTTTTCATCTTCATACCAAAACAGATTTCATGTGGCAGTGAATTTCTATGTTCCATAGAATTGGGGAACACACAGAAGGTCTAAATTTTAAGCAAGCATATAAACAGAATCAAAAGTTCCAACTGCTTTAGGGGAACCAGTTTTCTCAAAGTCTTAGTGTTGGGATGGTCCTGTTTTAGAATAAATCTGCTGGTTTTCCTGCTTTCAACAGCTAGCTCAAAGCAATCCAGCAAAGCATTTATTTCTAAGTCCCTTGTTAAACATGAGCTTTGATCAGTTTCATCTGAAACATGGCCTGATGGGTAACCTGTAATTCATCTTAATTAAATGAAAGAGCATATGACTCCCACTGGTCATGATGTATAAGATGAACACTGGCCACTAAGTGCCTGAAACTTTCAAAAGGAGAAAAAAATAATTACTAAGTGTGCACTCCACCCCTTCCTTTAATTTCTAACTCTGAAAGGTCTTTGAAATATAATAATTCCTTTTACGTCATGTATTCTCAATGCCTTTAATGTAATAAAACAGTGACCTAAGTTGAAAATATTTTATTTACCATTGTATTTTTCTTTCTGCAGTTCTGTAATATTTGCATGGATAAAAGAAGACTTGTCAAAATAGGTTTTCTCCATCTCTTTAGGGAGCTTCTCATTTACATTTTATCAAATGCAAATGTCATTGCTAAATCTTTGCGCTGTCAAGCCAAGACTATAGAGGGATACAGTCATCATGTGATCTCCACTGCCAGGAAGGAATACAAGCGGAGCAGCTCCAGAGCAAGCCATGAGGGAAAACACCAGAAGGAAACTCTCTCACTCTCCTCAGACATTTGCATTGCTCCAAATTGTGCTCTGGGTGTGTCTCAACTAGAGATAGCCTAAGAAAATAGACTCATTATTCATCTGTTCCAGTCCCTAAAGTATTCAGTAGGACTTCACATGTAGAAACAGCACTGGTTATTATTATGCAGTTACTAGATATCTAAAAACATTACTCATAATTGGAATGTGCTTACTGATGCAATATTAACCCAGCTAATGCTTCCTGGGGGTGTTAACCTTTTTGAAGGAAAAGAAACAATGAATTTTAAGTAATTATATCCAAGTGTAGCTGAGATGTGTTCTAATTCTATTCTGACTTCTCTCACTATGCACTTTAGCCCATCATAACAGTATCCCACAAATCAGAAGTTCAATAACCTTCCATTCAATAAATAACATCTGGTCATGTAGATACAACTAGAAGACTTATATTGACAGGAAACTATTGCTGATGAGTCTGCCCCATGCATCTGCTCCCCATTTTATCATCAGACATGCTTCCATACAGTTCTGAATATGACAGCCTCAATGTATTATTTCCATTTCCTCTAATGCCTCACCCATGATTCTTCAGATTCTTTTTATGGTTCTGTTTTTCCTTAATTGATTTGCATAGGATTTGACCTTCTAGTTCTGTCTGTTGAGGACTGTATGGTGTGGAATTATTATTTTACTCAAGTCCTACTCAGACACCACTGGACCAGATTGAGAACAGATCTTCTGAAAGAGGACAGGCTTCAGAAAGAATAGAAAACAGAAGATCACTAAGCTAAGGGATAGTTCCATACCCAGTAATCCATCTAACCCCAAATCACATTAATATACAGTCTCTCTGGTTGACAAAAGCAATCTTTTGAGAAAATCAGAACCATAACTGCCTATTTCTTGGAATTGAGGAATGAAGCATTAATATCCAGAAATCAATCAAATTCTAAATTTTTATTAATTTCAAAATAAGTGAAATTTGTGGTGAAAGTTTTGTTACATAAGTATTTTATCAACTGAGAACAAACAGTGGAACACAAGATAATTTACACTTCATGAATATTCTACAAAGTAGAAAGTACTAAAACTTTAAGCTATAAGTTGATAAAAAAATGTTCATATTCAAAATAAACAGCTGTGAAATTAATATGGTCTTCTTTAATACAGAGATGTAAATTGGAGCAAGTCTCAAGGACAAAGAGAGTGTTTCATGACCTACATTGGTACCCAGAACAATTGGTACCCTTAGAAGTCACATAACAACACAAAGGAAGACTAAAGCAACATTTTCCTGTTTTGTTTTCAGTCCCTGTGTGGGAACACTTGTTTAAAATTAAAATAAAATCTTGGAACAGGCGGTGCAAACACTGTGCCAGATCCTGTGTCATTCCATTGGAACAAAGCCTGCATGTGTGTTTGAAGGAGAAATTCAGTCTCTTTTCAGACTCATTCTCTGATTCAAAGCCTTCGCAGAAAGTGCATTCAGATCTCACAAGTGTGCAAATGAAAGTCTGTATGAATATCTTGATTCGATGTAGCATTTTGTGATGACCACTGATAATCTCAACAGATTTAAGGTCCCAAAAAGACCCTTATAAAAATAGAAAGATGTAAGAGACTTTAAAATAAAAAGACAATAGTGATATTTGGAGAAGAATTTAGATAAAGCGCCTCAACATGGAGCATGTTCCTTAGGCTCACCATGTTCCTGATACCTCGGACATTGTGCGTTGCAAACTAGAGTCACCACCCCACCTGAAACTTGCCTGTCTCTTATTTGAACACCTTCCCTCTCCTTTTACTTTTATTTTCAGATTATTAAATTAGAGTAGTTCCTTCCATATCTTATGTATTGTCCATCTATCTTGTTTTTTATTTTTTTTCTCTAACTGTTGTTTAGCAATTTCCTCTCAAATACACTCTTCATCTTAAAGGAAGGCCTGTTAAGACACAGGATGTTAAAAGGTAGATGAAACAATGGGATGCTCTAAGGGGATGTGAAACATGCCATCAAGAAGGGAAGCTCATTAAACTCAAGAAGCAAACAATTCAGTAACTTCAGGAAGTCCCTGAAACTGACCAGATTCACTGTGCTCTTCTATCACAGAGCATCTATAGCTGAAAGGACTGCAGAAAGACTCTCAGACAATCTGAGCTACAAAGAGGCTCAGAGCAACTGAGCAGCATGGAAGAAGTAAAGACAAGTGAAATTGCCAGTAAGAAGCAGAGAGCAGCTTAAGTGCCTGGAAGAGGCTCAAGCCAACTGAGCTACTTGAAAAGGATACTCTCCAACCTGTTGAGCACCTTTAGGCTACACAGTATGTTTTCCAGCTTTCATGAGGTGTCACCCATCCTAGGGTAGGCTTTTTGTACACAGCTGTCTTTGAGTCATTTCTCCTCCTTTAAGTAACACTTCACCTGTATTCTTCTACATTACACCAGTAAACCTCATGGTTCACCAAGCTGGACATTGGTGGTATGTTTTACTTTGGTCTGTTTTTTGTTCCCTATGTGAGGAATGTAGATATTTGTTCACATCTCCACAGGAATAGTAAGACAGGCACATGCCCTGCCTACGTTTTCATTATAAGAGAAAAAGATAACAATACCTTAAACTTCTGTTGTGAGGACTAAAAGATATTCATGTGAAATTATTAGAATAGTGCACAGCTCAAAGAGAAAATTTGCAGTTACTTGTTTTATTGAGATAAAAAAAATGAAATGACTGCATTTCATAGTGTTCCCCCACTTTATCCCAGTTACCTATGGCCAACCTCTATTGCCTCAGACAAGACTGAGAGTCACAAAGTTTCCACCCACCATGGAGAAGCAACTGTAAGACATTAAGATGCTTGGATGCCAATTGAAGAACATGCATGAAGCTCATCAAACACATCCCTGTGTCTTTTTTCTTATCCACATCCAGTTTCTACACAACCAATTAAAGAAGAAAGGATCAGTAGAGTTCTAAGCTCAAGCCCTCCAGGTCTGTGCTGAAACTATTGCACTGGGGATGGTCTGTGTTCTCATCCCTTGACAAGGCAGTTTCAGGAACTGAGATCAGAGAAGATGACCAAGTACCAACACAAAAGCTTCAGGAAGGAGAGGCTGCAGAATTACTAACATCTGGGCAGGAACTTGTAAGAGGAGAAAGATGAAAAGGGAAAGAATATGATGTAACAAGGGACCCACTATAAATCTAACCTCAGACTTGAAAGGTGGCTGGGGCTGCTGTATTTGCGGCTTATCACTGTGATGAGCACAGATGGCTAGATATTCTAAATGAATGGGATTTTAAGAAAGTGTTTCACAAAGAAGTTTGATCTTCATTTTGTACATTTGATAGAATGAGCGCCCGCAGTTGTGATACCTGTCGTCCATGTCCCAAATCAAGGTTCCTCCTATTACTGTGTGCAGTGTGGATCCTAATCATTTATTTACAAAGTTTGGAGACTGTTGGCTTACTGCACTCTGACATCTGTAAGGCTCCAGCAGATCTTGAGGCCTTTCAAAGAAACAGAGTGCACATAGGGATTTTGCCTCCCACACAAGCAGAAGATGAAGTTTTCTGCTGATTTACCAAGTACACAGTGTTCTTGTTCTTTTTCTGGCCTCTAACTAATAATTGACCGCAGGAAGCTGCTGGGCCATGCCCTCAAAGAAGCTCAGAAACAGTTCACGTTGTTGGTTAGCTAGTGGGGGGCAGGACAGGCTGAAACTTGGGGCCTTATTTTCTACAAGGACCCGTGCAGAATTACAAATAGTTTGAAACATTAAAACTTCAGGGAAAAAAATGAATAAGCCGCTGATTGGAGGTCATTGATCATTTTTTTTGTAAGTAATTCATCTAAAGGAGACATTGTTACACAACATTTCTTTTCTCTTTCCTCTTGATAAACACAGTGTGAATGAAAGGTAAAGGGAATAAAGGATTTAATCAATCATCCAGGGGCCAGGGCAGAATTGCTTTCTCGTATACATTTGCTGCCAAGTTCACAGTCTCAGGTTTGTTCCCAATTATTTGTAATATGTTTTCCCAGAAGAATTTATAATAGGTTGTTTAGGCACTGTTCCCCTTTTCTATTAATGACCAAAACACAACTGTTCCTCCTCAGCCCAAAGCAAGGCGGGTAAATTAGGAAATTGTTATGGATGTTGCTGTTGGTCTTGGGAGGTTTTGTATTTGTTTGTTTTTATTCTACACTTGCTCCAGTGAGAGCAGGGACAGGACTCTCTCCTTGCTTCCCCCCCCCCCCCCCCGCGCGCTTTGTTCCTATTACCTTACTTCCGAGATAAGAAGTTCACTATCATGATGCTTAGGAAAACCAAAAAGATCATATGTCCAGGTTACAGGATGTGGTTCTTGCTATTCTAACACCCGTAAACTTGCTCCTAAAAGGTCCACTATATGCCAGTGACTATTTATTGCCTAAATGCACTGCTTCGAACACTTCAATATCATCTTCACCTGCAATCTCTGGTTCCCCAGTAGCTTCTGCCCTAGGTTTTCATGTCCCTCCCCACCAGCATGACAGTCATCCTCAGGCTGACTCAGGTACAAGGCTGAGAAGGCAGACACAGACTCATAACCAGGAGGAGTCACTCCTTGTTGGTTAGCTAAGCATGGCAACTCTAAAACTCTGTTCAAAGCAGATAGTGACCTGAGCACCTGTGCAGACATCATGTCTTGCCTCCTTCCTGTTCCAAACATTTTACTATGTCCTATAGGTCCAGAGATCACAAAGGTCATGCTATGCTTCCTGTCTTTATTCACAGTGAGAATGGATATACTTCTTGGGAGCCAGCTTTAAAAATAATCTCAGGCCTGTGATAGTGCCAGTATTGGCTGGGATTTCTATATAAGATTTCTGATCAACAATAGCTTCTTCCCATTTCTGGAAATTCATTTTCATTTCTGTATCTAGCTATAACTAGACCTTTTGATTACAATATCATACAATCCTCCCATCCTCTGTTTATATACTTCGGCTGAAGTCACCTTCCAACCTAAATGCTGTCTTTATGCATGTTTCAAGTTCCCCAATTTCATCTCTAAATATATGGCTTTAAAAATGAGATGTAATTTATTTTTTTATTTCTGAAGGAATGCAACATTTTGTCTCTTTTTTTTAGATTTATTTATTTATTTTATGTCTGAGTGCTCTATCTGCCTGTACACATTTATGCCAGAAGAGGGCATCAGATCCCACTAGAGGTGGTTGTGAGCCACCATGTGATTGCTAGGAATTAAACTCAGGAACTCTGATCAGCAGCCAGCAGCCAGCGCTCTTAACCACGGAGCCATCTCTCCAGCCCAAGAGCATTCTCTTTTCACTTTGGTATCTTCCCGCATATTTACACATCCCCTTCCTTGAAGAATGTGAAATGGCATGATGACTCCAATGATAAGGGAGAAAAGACTTTCTTACATTAAGACATCATCAATGGCGTACACAGTTTTTACGGAAGTACCTATAGACTACCCCAAATCCCATTTCTTCCTGAGGTAAAAACACAAATATCTACGTAGGTCAACAAATTCAAAACCAATTTTAAAATAAGTAGAGTTTGTCAGGTGGGTGTTGCTCATTCCAAATAATTATTTGAAGTGATTATAAAAATACTGACCTGTCTCAAATTATTGTAATCCCACCATATTTTTCTCTGGTCGTGAAGTGACAGGGGAAGACTATGTCATGAACAAAGGGTATGTGAGGAAAGAACATAGGACAAAAATATGGAAGGTCAGGGCAAAACTGAAGCAGAAATTGGAGGAAAGTTTATGGAGCAGGGATGCAGTTGTTTGTTCCCTCATTACCCACAATTCCAGGGGACAGCTGAGCTTCAGGATCCTTCAAGATTATCATAGACAGATGCTGGTGAACACTGAATGCTTAGGGAAAGAACTGGTAAGCCAAGACATTTACTCAAAACACTGTTTCCCCTTAGCAGCCACCTTTCTCTTTAACTTACTCTCAATTACTTGTGGTCAACCACACCTGAGTATGTCACATTTGCATTCATCCTTTCAAGACGGACAGACCTTTTCAAGACAGACATCTACAAACTGTTAACTAGAGTCATTGTAATATTGATATCAGTTGATTATTATCATTAATCTCTTATTGTTCCTAATTTACCAACAGACATTATCTCAGTACTGGATGTAGGGGATATTATAAGATTTTGGTAGCTGGGTTCTGTCTTTGGTTTTGGGTAGCTTCTAGAGGTTTTACAATATCCCTTGCAGAAAAAGGGGTCTTCAGGATAAAATCAAATCCTTGCCTTCTACTGGAGACTGAAAATAATTTATCCCCAAAAGGATGTTATTGCATCCATGTCACGTGTTGTAAAAGGTGATTGAGAATTTAAAAACGCTGGTTGAAATATGCGATGTGCTTTATAAATTTAAAACTATACAAATTGGAAAGGAAGAAGTCAAATTTTCACTATTTGCAGATGATATTATTGTCTATATAAGTGACCCCAAAAATTTCACCAGGGAACTCCTACAGCTGATAAACACCTTCAGTAATGTGGCAGGATACAAAATTAACTCAAAAAAATCAGTAGCCCTCCTATATACAAATGATAAATGAGCTGAGAAAGAAATTAGAGAAACATCACCCTTTACAATAGCTACAAATAACATAAAATATCTTGGGGTAACTCTAACCAAACAAGTGAAAGACCTGTATGATAAGAACTTTAAATCTTTGAAGAAAGAAATTGAAGAAGATATCAGAAAATGGAAAGATCGCCCATGTTTGCAGATAGGTAGGATCAACATAGTAAAAATGGCAATCTTACCAAAAGCAATCTACAGATTCAATGCAATTCACATCAAAATCCCAATGTACTTCTTCACAGACCAATACTCAACTTCATATGGAAAAACAAAAACCCAGGATAGCCAAAACAATCTTATACAATAAAGGACTCTCCAGAGGCATCACCATCCCTGACTTCAAGCTCTGCTATAGAGGTATAATAATAAAAGACAGCTTGGTATTGGCATAAAAACTGACACATTGATCAATGAAATCAAATTGAAGACCCTGGCATTAATCCATACACCCAAGAACACCTAATTTTTGACAAAGAAGCCAAAATTATACATTTGAAAAAAGAAAGCATCTTCAACAAATGGTACTGGCATAACTGGATATCTACATGTAGAAGAATGCAAATAGATCCATATCTATCGCCATGCACAAAACTCAAGTCCAAATGGATCAAAGACCTCAGCATAAATCTAGTTACACTGAATCTCATAGAAGAGAAAATGGGAAATAGCCTTGAACGCATTGGCACAGGAGACCACTTCCTAAATATAACACTGGTAGCACAGACACTGAGAGCAACAATTAATAAATGGGACCTCTTGAAACTGAGACGCTTCTGTAAGGCAAAGGATACTGTCAATAAGACAAAAAGGCAGCCTACAGAATGGGAAAAGATCTTTATCAACCCCACATCAGAAAGAGGCCTGATCTCTAAAATATATAGAACTCAAGAAACTAGACAGCAAAATATCAAATAATCCAATTAAAAAATGGGCTACAGAACTAAACAGAGAATTCTCAGCAGAAGAACCTCAAATGGCCAAAAGACATTTAAGGAAATGTTCAACATCCTTAGTCATCAGAGAAATGCAAATCATCTTATGCCTATCAGAATGACTAAGATAAAAAATACAGACAACAGCATATGTTGGAAAAGATGTGGAGAAAGAGAACACCCCTCCACTGCTGATAGGAATGCAATCTTATACAGCTACTCTGGAAATCAGTGTGGCAGTATCTCAGAAAATTGGGAATCCACCTACCTCAAGACCCAGCAATACCACTCTTGGGCACATACCCAAAAGCTGCTCAACCACCCCACAAGGACATTTGCTTATCCATGTTCATAGCAGCATTATTTGTAATAACCAGAACCTGGAAACAACCTAGATATCCTTCAACAGAAGAATGGATAAAGAAAACGTGGTACATTTACACAATGGAGTATTACGCAGTGGTAAAAAAAACAATGTCATCATGAAATTTGTAGACAAATGGATGAACTAGAAAAAATCATCCTGAGTGAGATAACCCAGACCCACAAAGACAAACATGGTATGTACTCACTCATAAGTCAATGTTAGAAGCAAAGCAAAGGATAACTGGGCTACAATCCACAACCCCAGAGAAGCTAAATAAAGACGAGGACACTAAGAGGGACACACATAGATCTCCCCAGAAAGGGGAAAGGGTTAAGATCTCCTGGGCAAACTGAGATTGGGGAATAGAGGGAAGGGTATGGGAGGGGATGGTAGGTGGGAACATGGGGGAGAGACGGGGAGGGAGAGCAATGAAAGAGATATACTGACAGAGTGTATCAGTAAGGGCATGGGGAGAAATCTGCAGCTAGGGGAAAGCTCAGAAATTCACAAGATTGTCCCCAGCTAAGACTCATAGCAACGGTGGAGAGGGTTCTTGAACTAGCCTTCCCCTGCACTCAGATTGGTGTCTACCCTAATTGTCATCATTGAATCTACATCCAGTGACTGATGGAAGCAGGTACAGAGACCCACAGCCAAGCACTTGGCCAAGATCCTGGAGGAGAGGGAGGAAGGTTTATAAGAGCAAGGAGGGGTCAGAATCATGATGGGAAAAACCACAGAAATAGCTGACCCAAGCTAATGGGAGCTCATGGACTCTGGAGTGACACCTGGGGAGCCTGCATGGGACCAAACTAGGCCCTCTGAATGTGGGTGAAAGTTGCGTGGCTTGATGTGTTTGTGGGTTCCCTGGCAATGGGATCAGGACTTACCCTGGGTACACAAACTGGCTTTTTAGACTCCATTCCCTATGGTGCAATGCCTTACTCAGCCTTGATGCAAGAGGGAGGGACTAGGTATAGACCCAATGTGGTGTAACAGCCTGTGTTGACTACCCATGGGAGGTCTTACTCTCTATGAGGAGGGGATAGGGGTGGGATGGGAGTAGGTAGGGGGAGTGGGAGAAGAGGAGGGAGGGGGAACAGGGGTTGGTATGTAAAAGGAAGGAAAATCTTTATTAATAAAAAATTATATATATATAATGAAAAGGTGATGGAGAATTTTAAAACACTAGTTGAAATATACGCTATGCTTTATAAATTTAAAACTCTATTGCAAAGTATTTTTCTTTTCAAAAAGATTTATTTTTTAGGTCTGTGTGAAGGGTCAGTACAGCTTACTTCAGAGGTCAGAAGAAGGGGTCTGATCTTTTGGGGCTGGACTTATAGGTGGTTATGAGCTGGGTGGGTGCCAGGAACAGAATTTAGGTCCTCTACTGGAGCAGTACATGGTCTTAACCACATAGCCTTCTCTGCAGCCCCACATATTATATTCAAATTACATTTTGTGTCATAAATTCTTTTTAAACTTACCATTTTGCCCACTTCTGTTTTCAGCCATTTTTTTAATAAGGGATATTCTAAGACCCCTAGGAGCCACCTTTCATACCATGAAAATCTAAGAGATTAACACAAATTTTTACACACAATCTTTTAATGTAAGTTCTCATTTCTATAAAGTAACAAGTCCTATTTTGCATGTGGCTGGCTAGGTTACGTTGACAAACTTTGCTTCCTTTAACTCTGAGAACTGAAGAACAGTCCCACATAGGTGGGTCACCTGCCCTGCTGTCTGGGATTATAGAAAAGGTGGCACTTGTTTTCAGGAGACCATCTATTTGACAAGTTGAAATGCTAATTATGTTTTTTTTTCATTTCCATGACACTAAATATCCAGAAATTAATGAGCATCAACCACCATCTACATCAGTTGGCTTGACCCATGTGTCTGGCATCATACATGACATAATTTTAACAGAAAAACAAGTGTCTCTTAAGTCTGGCTCATCATGAGAGAAACAATTTAAAGCAATAACTATTTCATTTTCTCAATAGATACAATTCTGCCTGAAAGGCTTTCAAAATACCGTGAATAAGTTAACTTGAACACAGCTATCGCTCAATGTTTACACGGGCAGACAAAAGCCTAAATGAAAAGCTAGTTATGAATATCCAGTGTTAACAGAGACTGTCAGATAGTAAATCTATGTCTAATGGTCACACAGTTTACACATTTGAACTCTCAGTTTTTTCTTCAAATATTCCATGCTACCGTGATGCATTATTCTTAAACATACAGCATGTAAGCTCTGAGAGGTAACTTAGAATATGAATCCTGAAGGATAAACAGCATACACTACCTTGTTTTTGTTTAATGTCTACCAAGGCTAGTCACATCTTTCTTTATGTAGCTGGAGCCCCCTTCTCCTTACAAGGGGTTTTTGGGTAACACTTTCATTTTCTTGTATATCCAATAGAGTTAGCAAATTGTTCACCACTTGTGCATAAATCACACCAAACTCAGGCACATTTTTTTTTCTCAGATCAGTATTTCACTCTCCAACAGAGAGGCTCCAGGATACCTGCAAAGTTCTTGTGAGAAAATTCACCCTAAATGTTGGCCTTTGAATGTTAAGGTTGTAGTTTCTCTGCTACCTATGAAGGATGACATTCCTTCTCAGGGCTAGAACACTATCTTCATAAACATCCTTAGCAATATCAGTAGAATATTGTTCAGTCTTTAAAAAGAGATAAATCATTTTCAAACTCAGCTTCTAGAGTTAGAAGACATGTAAACAAAACAAGCCAGACTTTGTTGATATTTCCCTATATCAACCTGGTTTTCAACCCCCTGAATCTTGCTGTTAGGCACCATTTCTCATGAGGATTCCAGACCACTGTACAGTGTTCATTTACCCTCAACATGATGCTGAATAGATCCTTTATGTTTAACAAATCCCAGAATAAACTCCTATGCTCGTCTGTCAAAACTCCCTGCACGCCTAGTCTTCCTCAACTGCTTGGACAGTAATTCAATCTTTGCAGTTGCTCAGGCCAAACCCAGGGACTCATCTTTTGGGCTTCCCATCTCCTTCCACCTCATGGGCAAGCCACCAAACATTCTCTTGGCAGGTTCAGTTAGTCAGGAAATCCTACTGGCTCTTCTTTCAAGGTGTCTGTTCTACTCAGCCACCTCTTACACCTTCACAGCTGCTTTTGCACTCTTGGCTACTATCATCTATCCTCTGAACTGCCGCCAAAGTCTCCTCACTGTTTTCCTGCTTCCACCTCTCCTTCCTGGCTCCACCGTCATCCCAGAACAGCTGGAGCATGAAGTGAGGGGGAGAGGGTATGGGGAACGACTGTTTATTTACTGAAAGTTGTTTTTACTGAGTGCTGAACATGACCTGAGTTTGGATGGTGGGGCAGGCTGCAAAACCGTGCCCGTCCTAGATATGACAAGCCTGTCCATGTCAAACTGGTGAACAAAAGGACAGGTGAAGTACAACTTCTAAAGCCTTTTGAAAAACATTTAAAGGACTGTGAGGAGTCTGAGATTTCACCCTATTTGCAAAACCATAGTTAGCTGATGCACTTTCTCGTAGAGTCTGGGAGAGCACATGCAGACCCTAAATAAGGGAAGAAGACCATCATGACTCAAGCCTGGGAAGCAGGGGAGCACAGAGGAAACAGGCAGTGCCAGTTCCCCGAGCTGCACATTCCAGAGCAAGGCAGAACCAGAGCCAGTTATATCTGTCCTCCCTGTGAGCAAAGGGAGATGAACCCTAACTCTAGAAGCTGACACTTTCTCTTGCATGTGCTGACTGATGCTTAGTCCTCCCTCTGGATGGAGACTCTGAGTCCTTTTTCCCAAGTTTATCTGCCCTTTGTCTCCAAGAGATGCTGTCTATGCCTTCCAAGGCTGCTGCTCTATAAACATCTACAAAAGATTGTTTGGACCAAAGATGATTCACTCGGGTTTCAAAACTCACAGTCAGTTTGCCAAGGTTTCTAAGTTCAAGTGTAAGCTTTTAGAGCTCAACTGTTAGCCAAAATAACTCTGTTTCACAGAAAAACTACATGAATGGCATGGCTTCCTGTGGGAGTAATATTTTTTTAAAGCAGGCATGCGTATTTGTCCTTTTAAAAATAAAACACTTCATGGTGTGGTAATTAACAAAAAATGTAGTGAATACAATACCACAAGTGCACTGTTACTTGCACACTGACGCTATGCCAGAATCATCTGTACCATCAACATGTCCCTAGCCACCCAACCTTTCTTCTCACCTTCCTTCTTTATATTTTATGATACGAAATGTGACCTGAGATCTACTGTGTCAGCTGACTTTATAATATACATGGAAGCAGTTAACTCCAAGCGTGATATGCTGAGTAGACCTCCACGTTCATCTTATGAACCTTTGTAACCTTTTTTCTGTCCTTCTTCTTACCCTTCTTCCATAAACCCTGGCAGCCACCAATCCACTCTCTGCTTCCATAACTTTTGACTTTGAAACTCCACATATAAGGGGGAAGCCGTACTACTTCTGCTGCATCTGGCTTGTTTCGTTTACATGTCTTCTACTTTCAAGCGCTTTATGTCTCATTGAATTTCTTTCTTTTTAGATACCCCACAATATTCTCCTGGAGGTGGTATGCATCTCATTTCCCTACTCATCCACAGATGAGTGTTTGCATTGCGTCTGTTTTTCGGCTACTATGACTAATTCTACAAAGAATGGTGGAGTCTGGCTGTTACATTGAAATGCTAATTTCGTTTCCTTAGAAAGAGAATTTTAAAATTTTAGAAAAATCTCTTTATTATTATTATTATTGGATGCTCCAATTATATGCAGCCTTAATTTAAATTCTTATTTAATTCTCGGAGTTATGAAGGTATTACTATGTTATTTATTTTTACAGGTGAAAAAAAGGTTAAAAGATGTTAGAATTTAGCCAAGAACAAGAGGCCATGGGCAACTAACTGTTCAGCAACCTAGGCATGACTCTGTTTTCACTAATGCACAAGTCACAAATACTATGCCTAAGGTGCCAAACTTCATGTGTTATCTTAATTTCTGTTGTTCTTTCTGGCAACAGGGGGGTCCCACACAGACCCACAGAGCTATGAAATACAGAAAAGCACTACACCTCCCTCAGTCACCTTGCCCTGATACTTACTTACTTTGACCGCAGTAGGATGAACACTTCATTTGTAAAGTCGTTTACAACCAGGTGCATAGATGGGAAAGAGACCTATTGCAGGTGCTCACCCACATGGAAACAATGGCCTATAAGGAGTAGCATTCTGACTTACCAAGATTTTTGAAACTATGCCACAAATGTACTTAGAGAAATCTACTTCCTTTGATATTTGTTAATTTGTAACTTGCCAGCTCACATTATGAAAGATTTCCATAGAGTTTAGCTTAAGTTTTTCATAAGACATTTACCTATACACAAACTGATCACATTAGGGACTGTCTCAGTCAGCTTATGCGTTTTAAGGAAAGAGGAAAGAAATCTTTAGTGCTCTCTCCCCACCTAATTCTGCATAGACACCCTGATAATGAGTAACAACTTCCAACTTCAGCTTTCGATGTGTCTTAAGTAGCAAATCAGCAAATAGGATTCCTCCCGTTTCCTTCAACCGAACTGATCACCCTAGGAAGTATTTGAGGGTTTAGGCCATTTTTAAATCCTCAATACCTCAATGTCTCATAATTTGACAGCAGTTCATTTTAATTTTAATTTCAACACATGCTGTTTCCAATTTGCCACTGCTTTATAATTCAGTTGTATGGTAGCCTTTTCCAGAATTGTTAATATTTCATTAGTATGATTAATTTCTTAAAAATCCTATGTGTATATACGACAAGAAAGCAGAAATGGAATTGTCTAGGAGAACAGAGGGGCTGAGGAGAAGGGAAGAAAGAGGAAACAGGTTCGGGGTGAAAATGCGAAATGCAGGTTATATACTTGTGTGAAAACTTTACAAATAAGCAAAATTACAAAAACTACAAAACCAAATCCCTCCCCCCTCTCTCTTTCACTCTCTCTCTCTCTCTCTCTCTCTCTCTCTCTCTCTCTCTCTCTCTCTCTCTCTCTCACACACACACACACACACACACACACACACACACCCCTCACTTGTAATGAACTGAGAAAATGTAATCTAGAATCTTACTAACCAAATAATTTTCCTTTTCGAAATCAAACAGTATCCAGATTCTGCTAGCCTCTGCTGCTGTATTCTGGTGTCTGGAGGCTCTGTCAGGTTGCATGTGTAAAGTCTGGGCAGATCTTTGTGGTAACAGACACCTCATTAAAAGCGCAAAGATGCAATGACTACTTATGCTAGTATTGAAAACGGAACACACTGATATTCAGTTTCTTGAGTTCTTTATATATTTTGGAGATCAGCCCTCTGTCAGATGTGGGTGGGGTTGAAGATCTTTTCCCATTCTGTAGGCTAATGTTTTGTCCTATTGACAGTGTCCTTTGCCTTACTGAAACTTTTTGATTTCATGAGGTCCCTTTTATTAATTGTCAATCTTAGTGCCTGTACTATTGGTGTTCTATTCACAAAGTTGTTGGATTATTTCCCACTTTCTCTTCTATCAGGTTCAGTGTATGTGGATTTATGTTGAGGTCTTTGATCCACTGAAGGCGGATGGGGATGGGAACATAAGCAATCAGGTTGGGTGGGAGAGGGGAAGAGTAATGAAAGAGACTACAGGAAGTATGGAGGGGCAGCATTTTGAGGTCAGGTAAAAACCTGGCACAAGGGAACCTCCCAGAAATGTACAAGGATAACCTCATCTGAGACGCTCAGCCATAGAGGATATGTAACCTGAACTGGCCATTTCCTATGACCAGATTGGATCCTAGCCTGACTGGCATCAGAGAGGTTTCATCTATCAACTGATGGAAACAGATGCAGAGACTCACAGCCAAACATTAGGTGGAGTTCAGAGAATCCTGCAGAAGCAGGGAGAAAGGATTGCAGGAGCCAAAGGGGTCAAGGACATCACAGGAGAACCCACAGAATCAACTAACCTGGGCTCATAGGGGCTCACAGAGATTGAACTGACAACCAAGGAGCCTTCATGGGACTGACCTAGGCCCTCTACATATATGTTACAGTTGTGTAGCTTGTTCTTCTTGTGGGACTCCTAACAGTGGGAACAGGGGCTGTCTCCGACTCTTTTACTGGCTTTTGGGATCCTCCTCCTCATACTGGGTCATCTTGCCCAGCCTTAATACATGGGGGCATACTTAGTATTACTGCAACTTGATATGCCATGTTTTGTTGATACTCATGGGAGACCTGCCTTTTCCTAAACCGAAACCCAGGAGGAGTGGATTGGGGATTGGGAAAGAGGGGGCGAGGGAGGAGGGACTGGGAGGAGAGGAGGGTGGGGAAACTGTGTCTGGGATATAATTTATTATAATACATAATATATATATAAATAAAATTATACATGCATAAGAATGACCCATGCTAAATTAAAGTATTCAGGTCAAATTAAAATGTAGTGGTAAATAATAACAAAGGACATAAAAATTGAAAGTATAATTACCCAAGAAGTCGGTATCTTCAAAGAAATTTTTTTTAAATGTGTTTCTTGTTGAACTTTGAAATCTTCCAGGTTTAGAAAACTGGGTAGACAAACATCTCAAAATAGGGCAAGTACAATGATGAGGGTGATTCATTTGTTGTTACAAGTTCTCTGTAAATAATTAGTTCTGGAAATACATCCCAAGCCCACCATCGATGAGGGACAATTGGGAGGGAGGTCTCTGACTTCTCAGCAGGGGCCTCTAGGCTAATCCACATTCCCACCCACTATGACCACACCACAGGGCTCTGGACAATTTAACCTCATATACTGTTAATCACTTCAGTATTCACAAAGCTGCCTTGCAAAGCCTAGCTGAAGGGGCATACTGATTCACGTGGGTTAAAAATATCTTTTTCATTCAATTAAAGGCAACAAAGGAGTCTGGAGAAGAGACATTAGATGCTTCTAGACTTTCCACAGTAATCATCCAACATTTCCTTCTTTCTTTTGCCTCAAAGGCAATAGCAGAAGATAGTCCAGATCTGAGGTGACTAATGTCCGGGAAGATTTTATAACCCAGACAGACTGAAGAGTCGTAGTGTGATTGCATGAGAGAGGATAAATGAGCCTTTCAACCAAGCAGGACCAGAAACAACTACCATGTTGTGAAAGAGAAAGGGAGATCACACCCAGACTCCAGATGTTTAAACTATACTAATCGTTGTCCTTCAGGATCATCATAGAACCATTCCACTTTCCTTTATTGGTTTAAATCTAAAATCTAAAATCTCTGATCCACTTTTTTATAAAAAAATTTATAAGATAACTATATGTTTCTGCTCAGCCTGATCCTCATAAGGGCCTTAGAAATTCAAATTTTTGTTTGATGGCAAATGTGTCAACTTTTATGACTAACTACAGCTTTTCTGAGTGACCCCATGCCAGTGGAACAGAGTTCTTTCGTTTGATCTCATTCCATTTTGACTTTCATTTTTTATTATAGATGATAAACTTTAAAAATGATGCAAATGTTTACATGATGGATTTTTAATTGTTTCCAAAAAGCCCAAAACATTTAAACCTCCATTTTCCACTTTAGCTTATTATACTGGTGATTCTAATACATATGGCATTTTAAATATTTAAACCATTTTTATCTTTAACCTTTTTGGGGAGTTAAGGACTGAACCCAAAAATTTATCTGAATGTCTTAGGTTGAAATATCTTGAATTCTGATTTAGCAACTTCAAAATGTTCTTGATGTATTTCCTATATGTGTTGACAATTTGTGGTTATAAATAGAACTTCACTATCTGACACGTGGATGGATATTGGAAAACATACTTTAAGCCTTTTTGAGTTGATAGCACAAATGTAGCTGGACAAATGACAACTTCTACTAATTAAACAATGAAAATATCTATGTTCCTAAGCATACTGAATTATTGCTCCTCATTTTATTATGTATCAGTGCTCGCCCAAAGTAAAATATGTATATATTCTTCAGCCAGATTTATTTACTGAAATACTCATAGGAGAACAAGAATGTGTGTGTGCAAGATGTCCATTCCAGCATGGGTTATAATCATGAAAAGCTGGAAATGACATGAAGTACCGTCATAGGAATATGGGGAAGTACATTATAAAATACCAACATTGCAGAAGGATGTAGCATTTATGTTTTCAAATACAGCAAGGTATGGTGGTACACACCTGCAATCCCAGACATCAAGAGCTCAGAGACAGGACGAGCATGAGTTCAAAGCCAGGCTTGCCGCACAGCGAGTTTGAGGCCGTCCTAAGCTACAGGAGGTTCTGTTTCAAAAACAGTGAGGGAAGGACCCAGCTCCATAGTAAAGTGATGATGAGGCCGTGAAGGGCCCGGAACTTGCTCTCAAGCACCGTAAATAACAAAAGCAAAAATTAAGTCCCCAAATGACCAAATAGGGAAAATGTACACAACATCACAAGTGAGAAAACCCTATCGTAATACCATGGAGAGGATGACTGCATTTGTATAAAAAACAAGAGTAAGCAGCATGATTTCACAGACGCAGGCTCATGAATTCATAGGAAAACGAGAGAAGGAAACACACCAAGCTGTTCAGTGCTGTGAGCGAGCGGTGGAATCATCTGCTACTGTTCAAACTGGCCCCTCCACACACGGCTGCTTTATAGGGACACCATTTATTTTGTGTTTACAGTTGTAAAGTTTTGTTCAGCACTTAAGTACCCACTCTATACCATTCCTTCTTGTCCCCGTGGGGGTTTTCTCTCTAGTCCCCATTCTGGTACAAGGAGCGACAGCAGTCCAACAGCTCCTCTTGAGAACTGGCTTCACCCTCTTGCCCACTTTAGGGAAACAGCTAAAAAACAATCACACACCCTTCTTGTTTTCAGAGAGGGTTTTTTTTTCATCTTTTATTTTATTTATTTTTTAGTAAGGTGAGAACTCTACATACCCTATGTGTATCTCACAGTCTAGTCCAATTTCCATATAGACAGGATCGCAGTACTGGAAATGGGATAATGGCAGTTGAAATTCCAACTTTAGGTGGCCTGAAATGGCCCATCAAACACTGTCCTTTTCGCTGACGTAAAGCAGTTTGACAGCATTCGTACATTAACTGGTGATTGGGTCATCTACCCATGGCACTTGTCGGAACATTTTTGCTCTTTGAGATTGCCTCAGAACACACTGATAAACCCTCTGATATGAATGTGTGTGTGTGTGTGTGTGTGTGTGTGTGTGTGTGCATTTGCTAGCACAACAAGGTAACAGCTAGAGAGAGAAGGAATCTTAAGCTAAATTATAGATTAAAAAATAGCATTTATAAATCTATCCCAGGATCCGGAAAATTAGAGTTGCAGATGCTAAGTACTAAATTGGAAATTAGGGTTGGTGAGAAGGCTCAGTAGGTAAAGGAGCGTGCCATCAATCCTGAAGATCTGAGTTCTGTACCCAGGGCCCACATGCTAGAAGAAGGGACCCAGTTCCTACAAATTGTCCTCTAATTTCCACATGTACACTGTGGTATGGACATATTCCCCATTCCCCCACCACCACCCAAAATAAATGGAAAACAAATTGTGAATCAAATTCTTGTTTTTTTTCCCTTAAAATTCAGCACACTTTCATTAGTCCACAATCAACTTCAGAAGATGAGCATTCATTTTACCCTGGTGCTAAGTATCATACTAGCTCATTCACTTTGCCACTTTATACTATGTTTTAAATTCTTTTAATCATGCATAGTCTGGTGACCCTGACACAATTCTGTTCATTCCAAGTGGTAGAGAGTCACATTAATACTCTTTCCTGGCTAGGTTAGTAAATCTAGTTAGTGTTCCCTTTATTATTGCTCGTATTATATTCCCTTCTCTTGGCCCCTTGCATATATGAATCCATAGTGTCTACCCTCTGGTGTCTATGGGCTTATGCAAATTCATAGACAGTTTAAGGGCCTTCTCATGACTGTGACTAGGGACATCATTTATGACGTCAGCCAGAGTTTATATCTCAGCTTACCACATGTAAGACACATAATGCTAAACTCATGGTAGGTAGTCCGACCTTTAGAATTTGTCTGTATACTTGATACTTGAGAGTCAAAAAAAAAATGCACACACTCCTCAACATCTCCTGGGCTCTTTTGAGGTAAAATTAGTATAGGATGTCAGAAAACGAAATTGACTCATTATCAAGCTCTTCAGAGACTTGTGGACCACAACTGTTTGCATTTCCCGCTTTCTTGTGTGGTAGAAAAAAAGGGTTTGTTTTTTTCTTACTTCTCATTGTGCTGACAGCCTTGTACTTTTGGCTCTTTGAAGTTTTCATAAAAGGACTTCATTGAAATTTGTTCTGAGAATGCATTGCCAGGAAAAACTTACCTTACAAGTTTGGTCTCTCTCTCTCTCTCTCTCTCTCTCTCTCTCTCTCTCTCT
>CABHPH010159149.1:0-29484 GCA_902168325.1 Peromyscus nudipes | reverse complement strand
CTCTCTCTCTCTCTCTCTCTCTCTCTCTCTCTCTCTCTGTTTTACCACACAAAGAAATAATACAACTGAACATTTCCCTCTTTTTTGTCTGAACATTCTATATTCATAGTTCCATTGAATCAGCCAATTCACCCCAGATGAGCAGCCAATCTGTATTTTAAATATTTTAGTTCTGTTTTCACAGTCTGGTTGTATCAACATTGCATTTTGCTTTATGCCACTCCATTTTTTTTTAAATAAGTCAAGGTATATTGAGGACCATGTTGTAGATGGAGGCAGTTTTTTGTCCTGCCAGGTCCTGCAGCCATTTCCCACCACATGTACGTAGAACTGTCCTGCCAGCAACTCCCAAATACCTGGCAGCCACTTTCCAAATAATTGACTCAGAGGCTTAATATTAATTACAAACTGTTTGGCCTATGGCTCAGGCTTATTACTAACTAACTCTTGCACTTACATTAACCTATAATTCTTATCAATGTTTAGCCATGTGGCTTGATACCTTTTCTCAATACAATGTTCTCATCTTGCTTCCCCTGCATCTGGCTCCACCCTCCTTCTTCCCAGCATTCTCAGTTTGGATTTCCCACCTGACTTCCTGCCCAGCTACTGGCCAGTCAGTGTTTTATTAAGCCAATTTGAGTGATAAATCTTTACAGTGTACAAGAGGATTATTCAACAGCACAGTGTTTTCACTCCAACAAACTGATTTATTTTATTCCTTCCTTATTAGCTTATCTACCTGACTTGAGAACAGACTCTTCTAAGCATCAGAAGAAGAATGAAAAACAAAGCATGCTCAAATGCTGAATTTCTTTAAAGGAGAGTGTCTTAGGTTTTTATTGCTGTGAAGAGATACCATGACCATGGCAACTCTTCTGAAGAAAACATTTAATTGGGGTGGCTTGCTTACAGTTAGAGTTTTCATGATGGGGAGCGTAGCAGCATGCTGGCAGATGTGGTGCTGGAGCT
Source organism: Peromyscus nudipes (assembly GCA_902168325.1). Classification (NCBI taxonomy): domain Eukaryota; kingdom Metazoa; phylum Chordata; class Mammalia; order Rodentia; family Cricetidae; genus Peromyscus; species Peromyscus nudipes. The sequence continues at coordinate 28,512 of CABHPH010159149.1, read as the reverse complement.
GAGAATGCTACATCTTGACCAGAAGGCAGCAGGAAGTCAACTGACTGTCACACTGAGTGAAGCTTGAGAAAAGAGACCTCAAAACCTGCCCCCACAGTGACACACTTCCTCCGATAAGGCCACACCCTTTGGGAGCCATTTTCTTTCAAACCAACACAGAGATTATGAGAATAAATAAATTTATTGGAGAAATCATTCCATTTCAGAATACACGTATGAAATTTATGCCATTTTAAGATTATTTTCCTAGCTGGGCAATGGTGGTGCACACCTTTAATCCCAGCACTTGGGAGGCAGAGCCAGGTGGATCTCTGTGAGTTTGAGGCCAGCCTGGTCTACAGAGTGAGATCCAGGACAGGCACCAAAACTACACAGAGAAACCCTGCCTTGAAAACAAAATCATTTTCCCAGCTCTTTAACTCATGATCTGGGGGCTGGAGGGGGGAATCATCTTTTAGTCTGAAAATCAAGAATGAGGCTGTTCAGTTTTTTTAATTGAAAGCTTTTTAAAAATTAGTTACATAAGAATTTTGTGCAATCTATTTTGCTCACATTCACCCCCTTCTTCCTAATTCTCAGATATTCTCCATTTATTACCCACATAGCTTTGTGCCCTATTCTTACTTTTAAGCCCTCTTGTAATGGCATATAGTTCTGAATGTGTGGCCCTTCCATTGGAGTTTGGTTGACTTTAAGTGCTAAACTCTTAAAGAAAACTGTCTCTCTTTCTCTTAGCAGCTATCAATTGCCAATTGCCAATAGCCCCTCCCTTGTCTGGGGGTGGAACTTCATACCCAGCCCCAGTCTAAGAACACACATCTTAGTCTGTGCTGCAGAAGCTTGGGAATCCTCTCACTTTCCTACAATGAATAAAAAGAGTTGAATTATTTCCTTCTCTCCCACTTAAGGAGCAATATTTTAGCAGAGAAGATTCCATTGCAACTCTCAAGAAATCTGTACTCTGAAAAACTTTATGTTTTTCATACTACTAATTACATGCATAACATCCACTGGAGGTCAGGAAAAGAAGGAATCTCAAGTTGTGTTCTGTGGCGCACTGTGATAAATGTTCACAACAGCTGCTGTTTGTTGAATCTGCACTTTGAGCCAGATATATTGTTTAAATCATCTCATTTAATACAACTAGCTTGGAAGACTTTTATTCACATTTCAAATCTTGAAGTAAGGACACTGACCTTTAGAGAATTGCTCAAGGTTACAGAGTTACTGTCTGCCAGATCCAGCATCCAAACCCGCCTGATTTCAAAGGCTCCTAACCCAAGGACACCACCTGTGACTATTCCTAATTATTCCTGCTGTACATAGCCTAATCACTTATTCCAGAGCAAGAGATGGTAGGAAGGAAAATAGACTCACAGGACTTTAGATTAAACATGGTTTGTGCTTCCTATGGAATTTTATAGGATGTACATTCACTTAACCATGTCTTAATAACAGCTGGGAAAATACATTTCTTCAAGAAGTAGTCTGTATGCATCAGACAGTCAAAAAAATTTTCCATTCCAGATGTTCATATGAAATTATCCAGATGTTACAAAATGATCATCCAGAAGGCCAGTGACAAAAGAAAACCAAACTGAGAAATAATTTCAAAAGAGAAATAAAAGTGGAGACAGCAATTTGGTTATGGGGGAGGGGAGTGTCCAATTGCAGAAGAATGATGATTACTCTGATGTGTTAGTTCATGCATGCAGACAGATCTCTGTTAAAGGATGTGAGAATATTGCTACAGTATCTCGTAGATGGAAAAAATAATGCTATTTCCAAGACAATATTCTGGGGTCCACTGGAGCATATTTTACTGAAGTGTGTTTTTTTCTTAATTAATTGGGGACCCCTTAAGTACCTGAGAGATATAAGAAAAATTGTCACACAAATAATTTGTGCCTATGACTTATTCTTATGGAGTGCCTAGACTTGTATCTGGTAGGAACGTTCACCGTTTTACTACTGACTCAGCTGGTTTCGCAGTGAAACTTCACACATCAGCGAAGCACCGGTACACAGATACTTCAGAAGTCTAGTGTTCTCTTCCTGTCGTCGATTTAATAGAAACTTGAAGGCTGGATGGTTTACTGGTCACGATTGTCTAACTAGCAAGTCGGATACCACCTTCTACTTCCATGCATGATTTAACAGAGACGGTGGTCTTCGAGGGAGACCTTACACTTGACTTCATGTAACAATATAAACTGAGTAAAGGGGAAATGAATGCAGGCATGAACCATGCTTCCCTTGCTCATGGAACCCAACAGCTGCCAGCAGTAACTTCTAAACAGAGGTGACACCTGATGGCCCACGAAAAGACAGAGACTGCACAGAGACTACAGGGCTGGGTTTCTAAAGCAGGTACAGAAAGTTGATACGGTATCTGATTGCAAACACAATGAACAAACGAGCAAACACGACTTGTCTTCCTATCCCCACAAACTTCCTTTCATAGTCTTGCCTTGGGGAATTGTATGAGTTATAAACACACCAGTGGGAACCAAGAAGTTCATTTAGTTTTGAGTCTTCATCTGTCCTTACCCATGCAGCCTTCTCATAGGACTTGTTTATTTCCCCTTCTGCAGCTGTGAGCTTTGGACAGAGTCGTACAGACCTTGATTTTCAAAATAACTCACAGTCCCTCTTTCAGACCAGACTATCTGTATGTTGTTTGGTTTGGCGTATGTCATACTTAGTATTCCTAATACTATTATTTTTATATCTATTCAACCTTAGTTTACATCTATCTTATCATGTACAAGTCTTTTGGTTTAGAAAATACAAATACTCTATTTATCATGATTTGATAAACTTTCAATTTTTGAGTTTTAAAGGACCTGGAGATGGCTGATTCTTTTATGTGAAAACAAACATTGGCAAATGGGAAGCACTAAGATCCCTCCTCTCGCTCAGTCTTTGTTTCTTTTACCAATAGAAATATCATCTGGCTGCAAATTATCCATGTTATTTTTAAAAGGAAAAGCACTATCAGTGCTGAGATAGGAATAAAATGTCTGGGCCCATCTCTCTCCCCTGTCTGAATGTGTGACCTTAGCTGGGCCAAAGATGACTGACATTCCTGGCTCCTCCTAGGTGGTCCCTCAGAGATACCAGAGGGTCTTGCCAAGCTTTAGCAGGAGCTCTGCAGGGAAGAAGTACAGGAAAGCTCCATGTTGGTGCAGGTAATGTGTCCCCCTATTCTGTTTTGCCTTAATCTAAATTCCTCTGTGAATGCTAGATCCTATTTCTGTGAGCACAGAAGAGTTCTTAAATGTTTGATTGCTTTACTGGTGTTTGATTATGCAATCATATTTACTTAACATGGAGACATGCATGAAGCAATGTATTTATAGATGATGCCATAAATGTATGACCATTATAGACCTGACTGCTGTGGATCTGCATGGGATAGCCACTCTATATCACTCTCAGATTGTTTTACACCTCAAGACAGAGAGCATCCTCACTCAGTTTATCCAGTGATTCAGCAGCTGAAATAATCATGATGAATCAAAGCAATTCCTAAGACACACAGCCCACCTCGCACCACTCAGCCGTGCAGTTTCCCAAACAGGTCGCTGCCATTCATATTCATTCATTAATTCATTCATTCATTCGTTCATTCATTCCCTTTTCCCTCTCTCCTTCCTTCCCTCCCTCCATCACTCTCTCCCTTTATTTCTCCCTTATGTCTCTTCAGTACCTGAAATATCTTTACCACTGTTTCCCAAACTCTGACATGTTTTCTCTGGTGCATTTAATGTCTTATAATAAGCCTCTAAATATAACACACTTTAATCTCTGTACCCAAGACAGGGCTTGTCCTGCAGATGCTCCTCGGTGTTTGCTAAATGGAAAAATAAAGGATCAACTCCTACACACACTATATAAACTCATGATTGTTTTTGACAATGGCAAGCCATTTGTTGGATGAACTGAGGCTGTATTCAAGCCACATTTTTTGGTGTCCTATCTCTTGAGTAAAACATTTGCTTAGAAGTGATTAAAAAAAAAACAAAAACTGTAAGCTGCTCTCCCACAGCTAATTCAACATGAAATTTTATCTTGTTATGAGATAACAGAGTACAACATAACAAATTGTAAGAATAAAAAGCACAAGGCTTTTCATCCATAGAAATAATATGGTGATAAGAAAGACAGCAAAAATTAAACCACTGCTATGATTTTTTCTTTTCCAAGAAGCAAAGATCCTTTTCTTGACATAATCTCTGAGAGCTTTCACCAATAATCTTACAATAAGGTAATATGTCTTGAGAGCAGTGGATTGTCGCTCTAAGGGCATAGCAGGTTTAAAAATAGATGAAATGTTGATTCAAAGATGGCAGCTGTCAATCCTGATATAGTGAATGTCTACGTGCATGATCGTATTGCACATAAAGAGAACCTCAATATGCTTCTGGAAGTACAGATATGCAGATTCACACTTTACAGTCTATGAGGCAAAACACAAACCCAAACTCATTATTTGTATCCAGTATTCTGTCAGCATCCCCAAGCTCCTCACAGCATCTGAACGAAGCTGATTAGTCCTATGAAAATGCCATTTGCTGTCCTCCTCCTCCCCCCATGAAATTAAAAACACATTCAATATGACTTTCTTGAGCTTATTATTACCATATCACTAATTCAGTCACGAAAAGGCCTTCATAAAAATATCTCTCATAGATTATTACAAATTATTGTTTCAGCAGAGAGTTTGATATCCTTTCGATGACGTTAGTGAAAACATTGTCTAAGATTAAGGCTACATTTAGGATAGTTTCAGTTTCTAGAAGTATTTCTCTTCAGGCTTTTGCAAACATTAGTTTAAATCATATGAAACTGCATTTTGTTGACTAAAACATAGCCGAGTATTGGCAATTTCTCGTGGCTGAACCTGAAGTGGGGCTGGGTTTAAAAGGTGCTTATCAGTAGAATAGGAAAATAAGTAATTCCTGCTGAATGCAGCTTAAGAGCGAGTTTGCAGGAGGAAAACGTGATGCCCTAAGTTGCTGTCTTGCCTGGTTTGTTATTTCTCCTTCACAAACCAACTCCCGGGACTTGGCTTCCCACCAGGGGAATGCAAACTCTGTGTTGTGTGTACTCCCCAGGTAGCAGAATTCAGCAAAGTTAGGAGTTCATATATTTCCAGTGAAAATATTTGTTTGCAGTTAGTCTGGTATGGTGCAAAATGATACACATCCTCAGGCCAGAATGAACTGCAGCAGGTTTCTCTACACTGTTCAACTCTCAGCAGAGGGCCTGGTGGAGTAGCTCCTGGTATCTCGCTATGCTTGCTTATAAAGTGTAATCATGACCATTCTGCTCCTGAGTTATTGTCTCAAGGGCTTTTGATAACAGCTTGAGTGTGGAAACAGTTCCCCCATGGAGCAGAGCTCATTTTAATAGCTTCAAGTTCCTTTGTTGTATTTTCAAGTGTACTTTGGCAATAAAGATAATACTACATTATCTTTCCTGTGTGAGACTGATTAATGGACATGGACACACCTTCAGGTTTCCCCAACAGAGACGGTTGGCTGGCACTTAATTATCCGCACCGCGTTACTCAAGCCCTTGGAACCAATGAAAACACACATTTGGAAATGGCTGATTGGACCTAAGGGTTTTGTTTATGGAATTCGCCATCAGAAGATCTGGACCGGATATTAATGTCAACCATTAGTCACTTCATGACCTCAAACACATTCCTTCACCTCTATCTCAAAAAGGGGAATACTAAAATATGAGCTTCAAGTGTCTCCAATGCTTTGATGAGGCTCAATAGGAAAATGTATGACAAAGTACTTGAAAACCTACAACGCAAATTTGCAGAGAGGGCTATTGCTAATATTACTGATGACAAAGATATACTAGTTCATCTACTAACTTTCTTCATTTGTTTCTTGGGATTCACATTGTAACTGGAAGCCTTTCAGACCTCCGTAGTAACGTTAAATAGAACAGATGAGACTCATCAAACCCTGTGTGACCTGCCGTTCCATCAGAGGCCTGTTTGCCCAGCAATTTAAAATGGATTTTAAATGTTACAAGATGAATGAGCGCTCAGAAGCACAAAGGCACAGCAGCTGAAAGCTGGACCTGTATGTGGTCACATGCAAAGAAAGGGACTGTCAGGGAGTTGGGGACTCCCAGCAGATATTCCAGAGAACTCCACACACAGGAAAATTTCTAGTTCTCCAAGAACATAGTATCCGATTCAAATTAGATCTAAAGATCACGTGGTTGCCATGAACCCTGGAAAAATTAGTCTTCTCTAAAGCACTTTCTTCTCAGTTATAAAGTAAGATAATTCATTTATCCATCATGTTTTTGCTTTCCACAGGTAACTGAAACAGTAGTCCAAAACCTTTACATCAAAAATCTCAGAAGCAATTCATGAGTTTCAAATTGTGTATTGATGTTAGTTATTACTGGCATAAGACTTCACACTACCTTGCTCCATCCTGGTATCACACTGTGCTCCTGTCCATTAGTCACTAAGGAAACATCTCTTTCAACATCAGTGTGGTTGTGTCCACTGAGCTTCTATTAAATGTGTCCTTACTGTAAATAAATAGTGACCCAAGATGACACAAGAGTCATGGTGTTGATAATTCTAATACAGCATGCTGTTAGAATTGATCTATTTTTTATTGTTTAATGTTGTTGCTCTTACCCTGCCTATTCATACATTACACTTTATTATAGGCACGTGCCTATAATGAAAAACACAACATGCATAGGGGTTCAGTACTATTTGTGGATTCACACATCCACTGGGAGTATTGAGAATATCCTGTTCCTCTTTCATATAAGCACAATGCATGAGATTGCTTTATATGAGTTTATATTTATAAACCCTTCAGGTAACATCTGTCATAAAAAGTCATATGCTGTAATTACTAGAGCAATTATTATCTTCCAGGCTTTGTGCTAACCTCACATCAGCACTTAAGGCCATCCTCTTTTCTTCCTCACAGTTCATTCTCTATGGAGATAAGGTTGCATGCTTTATTTATTTCCTTCGTATGGTTTCACAGTCCTGGACTATCCCACAAACACTCCACAAAACAGTACTACATGGTCCTGCTTCCGGATGCTCCATGCTCTCCATCCAGCACAGTCTTTCTAAGATGAGGGATGGGCTATAGTAACCATGTAACATCCGTCATGTTACACAGTTTATATGGAAACATTGCTATAAACTATTAAGACCTTCACTCTAGTCATGAGAATAGGCTAGACATGTATTGGTAGTTAACTTGTCTCTGCAAGTTCCATTGTTACTTACTGGCAGAGTTACTTCAGCCACATCAAGTGAGAGCATGCAGTACCACTGTGCCAACTCCCACAGTCCTTTATTTTCTCACAGGCTGTTAACAGGTTCCTACTTCACCATTTCCTTTTGGTAGGTGCTGATACATTCAACTCCATAACTGCTCTCTTGGATATTGGTGTTATCTCCTCAAGATTCCACTCTTGTCAGTCAGTATCACCTTTATTTGCAAAGATACTATATGAATTTAAAAAGCACTTGTTATTTTTGAAGACACTATATGAATTTAAAAAGTACTAGTTCTTGTCTATGCACACTATTTTTAATGTGTGCACATTAAGGAAAAGCCTATGGACTAACAAAGACAAAGGAAGAACACAGCCTCCCTAATTTTATCTTTATTAGGAAGGTGTATTATGAAGCACAATAAATAAAAATACCTTAAATGAATTATTTATAATATTTATGTGTATAATACTTTATAAACGAATTATTTCAAGTGCTTTGGGTATTATGGCTGAAGATGAAACCTTGTTTCTTAGAGGGTTTCATAATCTTCAGGGCAAGGTGGCAATTTCATGTTATATTCTGTTGACTAGCCCAATGTTGGTCATTGTGACAATTATGTTTGAGGAAAGATACATGGAAACTCCAAATAATTATTTACTTTCATCTCTGTTTTTAACAGCTAGGAATTGGTAATGTCCCCCTGTTTCTTCCTGAGGGAATCATACTATACACATGACAGTATTACATCAAAGGAGAATCTCGGAAACATTTTTTAACATGCTGGATTTGTGTCCTCTTCCTCTACTAATTTTCAACTCTAAGGATCTGCATAATATCAGGTGATGAAAAGAGAAGGGGAAATATTCTGTCTTACTACATAAAGTTCTGTCACATAAGAAATCAAAATAATATCAAAGCTATACATACGGTTTTCCAAAAGAAGTGTCCTCAAGAATTAATGATGTTGCCTCCAGGGATTTTTATGTGAGATTGCCACGTTTCAAAAGCAAACTCAAAGGGAATCTGAGTCCCATTGAGTTGCACTCCTCTAGGGTGGGAAGGCTAGTAGCAATAAGGAACGAAAATCACTTGTAAATAACTTAAAGGTCTGGGTATGAGGAAGTTGAGGCAAAATCACCATGGAAACCATGAATATTAAGTTACTATGCAAATAAATTAAAAGTAGTAAATAATCCCAGCCACAAGACATGAAACATCTCATGTAGCTAGAGTTTTCCTGCCTGGCCCACGGTCAGGACAAATCTCTTTCACCTGCCAGTCCCACAGCTGCTCAGAACCAACCAAGTAAACACAGAGACTTATATTGCTTACAAACTGTATGGCCGTGGCAGGCTTCTTGCTAACTGTCCTTATATCTTAAATTAATCCATTTCTATAAATCTATACCTTGCCACGTGGCTCGTGGCTTACCGGTATCTTCACATGCTGCTTGTCCTGGCGGCGGCTGGCAGTGTCTCCTCAGCCTTCCACTTCCCAGAATTCTCTCCTCCTTGTCCCGCCTATACTTCTTCCTGCCTGACCACTGGCCAATCAGTGTTTTATTCATTGCCCAATAAGCAACATGTTTGACATACAGACCATCCCACAGCAATCTCATATAACCAAAAAACATTGATTGTGATTTTGATTTTAGGATCCCCAAAGCTTTACCATCTGTACAGACCATGAGTCTCAACATTGTTTATGTAATTCCTCTCTCCTCCACCTCCTCAACCATCAATAACCCAGTATAGTTCAGGTTATTTATTTACTCAGCTCTAGACCACCCAGAGATTCTCTCTGTTCAGTAAATCCTATTAGATTTCCAGAGAACAATATGCTATTGTCTTTCTTCGGTTACAAATTACCAACATTCTTTCCTTAAGTCCTTAAGTGACTGGTTCTTCTCTGGGAACTGAGGAAGCTGGAATTGTCTGAACTGCCAGCCAATAGAGACTTCAGAATCAGGCACCAGGATCACATGTGTAAAACATCTTCCCATGTCCCTGTCATATGTTCTAAATGTGAGACTCTCTCATTCCTCCAACCCCACGCCAAGAAAAATAAAAAGTCTTTGGGAAGTGGTTTATGAGATTTACAAGGGAATCCAACTTCTCAGTGGTGTCTCCAAGTGGCAGTCCATGTGGACAGTTCTCAGTAGCTTCTGGAGCAACTGCTTTCCACAGATGGAGCCCTCTTTGTAGGATAGCAGATTGACTCTCTGCATCACAGCGGGGAGGCATGTCTGCATATGGGTGCCCATTAGAGCTTTCTCCTGTGGCTGGACTCACAGACTAATGGAGACTCCCCAGGGTCTGCTGCTTCATACCCTGCAATGCATATTACTAAATTCCAGATCATTCTTTCTGACCAGAGGAAAGCAAACGCCTGCTGAGTCCTCTCTGCACTGATGATATAAAATTACTTTTCTAAAATTAAACTCTAAAGGCTTTTTCTCAATGCCTCCCACAGTTTTCAACCTGGATAACAACACATGGGTTATCCCCCGTGGTCCTCCATCTCCCTCCTATGCCAGGCCCTAATACTTAATGTACCAGCATTATCACAGCTCACAGTGAGCTTCTCTGCTCCCTTGGGATTCAAGCCCAGCATGCGGAGTTAATCTCTTTCTTGGTAGTAGTTGAACCTTGTTATATTGGGAACTTAGTGCAACCTTGAAGTTCCCTCACAGTAAAGCTACATGGTAAACATTTTTTGATCTCTTGAAAACCATGTAGAGTGTGCTGAGAAAAACCAGGGTAGGTAATAAGTCGGGTGCTGGAGCAAAAATAAACAAGCAGGCATGATGCAGCCAAGACCAAAGAGATCAGAGAAAAGCTAGAAGTCTGCAAGATGACTTGACCAGAGCTAGTACCAAACTCTGTGCACAGAGGTCAGACTCAAGGTTTGGCCGTTCTTAGATCAGTGGTGAATTAACCTAGTCATCTTTTAACCGGACAATGGTGTATTGTCTTCCTGAAATGATATTTTAGAAGGTCTTGAGGGTTTGTAATGTCTCCAAATGTTTTCAAACAAGTAATGACATAATAAACATACATCACTGGATTGGACGTTGGTCATGAAAAGCTGATGTTCTATTTATATTCTATCCTTAAACCTGAAAAAAAGTGTTATATTGGTGTATATTATAATTAAGGTGTGCTTATTTCATCATGTCTTTTTTTCATTGATGAACTTTAACATAATTTCTTTTTTTTTCTTATTTATGACTTCATTTTATACTTAAAGGAAATTATGAAGGTCTGAATAAAAATGATCATCACATTCTTAGTCAAAATCGCATATTTCAGATAGTGGTGAATATTTAGATACTGTTACTCCAAATGAAAAGTTATCTAAAAACACAATCTTATGAATGAATAAAACAAAAATGTACATGAAATTAAATATGAGACACAAGAGACAGCTGTTTCTCCCATGGTATTCCTCCCCCAAACCTAGATGGTCAATTTAATTATAAGACATCAGGCAGGTCCACACTGAATAATAGTCTACGAAATATCTTTTCAACAGGTCTTAAAATATCTCTAAGAACTATTTCAGATCAGAGGTTATGAAGGAGACACAATTCTAGATGCAATGTTGTCTCCTGAATTGGATTCTAGAAGAGAAAGACAGACATTAATGGAAATATTAACAATACCTGAATAAAGTCAGTACTTTGATTCATAATGCTGTACAAATGAAGGTTGACTATTTTGCTTTGGCAAATTCATTGCGTAAGACATTATCTAAAAAAAGACATTATCTATAGTAGCATCAGTGTAAAACTATGTCATGATTCTCTGTATCCTTTAATTATGTAAATGCAACACAATTCCAAAATTTAAAAATGCACGTATGACTCTGATTCTCTTACTCGTAGGTCAAATAACCAAGACAAACATTTCCAATGACAAACACCAACCAAGTAACATAAAACACACAAGAACATCTGGTTAAAGCCATTTGAGAGCTACCAAGAGGATAAAAAATAATGTCTAGAGAGGTGCTAGTGCACTGTGAGAAGTCTAGTCCTGTGGGCATATTCCTGTCCTGAAGACACAGCTGAGAAGACTAAGAAATGCTTTGGACAGCCCTGCTTCAGAGGGCAAAAGTTGGATTCTGAAACTTGAAGGGCTCAGGACTTAGGAAATTCCATGTATATTGGCTTGGACTCCAAAGACAGGATGCCCAGGAATGAGTGTAACTGGAATTAAAGCAGCTGTCTCCAGATTTTGCCAAGGCTTTACTCATCTGAGAGTCCCAGGAATTTAAATCCGTAAATTGTTTAAAGAGGATCCAGATTGTTATGTGAGGTAGGCAGAAGCATCAGAAAACCCTCCCAGGAAGATCATATCCCAGTCCTTCAATTATTTCCACAAACATTTTTCAAATACAATTTTTTATGCAAACTAATGAAATATATGTGAATATAGACAACATAAAAAAAGAACCATCCAGTAATTGGGCAACAAACATATCCATAAAGGCCATTGAGTTATCAGACAAAATTTTCAAATAAATATAACTTTGTATTCCAGGAAATAAAGACACAATATTTATAGGTTTAACACAAATTATATTATTAAATTAATATTTTACTTATTTTTAAATATTGTGTGTTTATGTCGATGTCAGTGTGGGTCTGAATAGAAGCCAGAGGGTATCAGTTTCCCTGAAGGTGGAGTTACACACAGCTGTAAGCCTGACCCAGGTGCTTGAAATTGAACTCAGCTCCTCTTCAAGAAGAGTATGTTCTCTTAACCACTGATCCATCTCTCCAGCTCCCTAAACTTAATGTTTAATAAATATGAAATTCCAAGGGATAGCTAGAAACTCTAAACTTCTACTTGGAAATGAACCAGAGACATTCTAGAAATTAAAAATTATTATAAACAAATTAGAATTCTATAAATAGTTTTTACCTAGCTCTGGACAGAATTTAATACAGTAACAATATACCATAATAAAATATTTTGTAAATATACAAAAGGGAAAATGCACAAAGGTTATAGACTGCCTAAGTGAGAGACACAAAGTAAGGCACAAAGTGACAAATAAGTGCTAATTTATTTTTAACTGGAACTGTAGAGGAAAGACTGAAAGAGGGATTGTATGTGGAAATACAGAATCATGTCTGCCTTCTCTTAATCTATTTTTTTTTTTTTTTAGAAAGTAGCAAATACCACAACGTCAACTCCATAAAATGAGGAAAAAGTCTAGGAGAAGCTTGTATTTAACTCTTATTCTTAAATGCTATCATTCTATTGAGAGTATTTGAATATTTCTGTTCCTTACTTCAACTTTGTCCCTATAAGAAACAAAGAGACTTGAGGAAACACATCATGGGAAAATCTGGATTACCTGTTCTTAGTCCTCGTCCGTGAGTGGTGGTGTGGATGGCTGGTCTTTCCAGCAAAATCGTTTCTATCGTCATTAGATCAGCTGTGCCTGTTTTCAAGTCACTGTCACCCTTGGCTTCTTGACTCCTGCCATTCTCCTTTAAGGAGGGAGTAAGGAGGGCCAGTAGACCCTCACTTGAGATTCTGGCCGTTCCTCATAGCCATTTTTATGCAATTCTGTAATAACTATATGTGGCCTTGGGGTCTTCAGGATATACCATGCTAGAGTATATAGAATGGAGGATGTTAACTGAAAGGGGGTTTGGCATATGTAGCTACAGGAAAATCATCCTGCATGGTGAGTGAAACTTGCCTGTGTGGTTGCTACGGAGTCTCCTCCCATGATTCTGCAAGAAGCTCTCACCCATGGTCTTCAAGTCCAATAAACTCATTGGTTCCCCAGGGTAAACTTTGATGGAACTGTCCTTTCATTTGTCCTTAGGACCTTAGGAGGAGGACAGGGAAGCTGTCCCTTCATTTGTCCTTTTAGGGAAGGAGTCCTTTAACTTTTCAGTGGATGCTGTCTTATCTTAAAAGACTACAGACCCCTGAAGAAACAAATCAATATGATCTTTGAATCCTAGATTTCAGAGATAAATCCCATTATACATAAGATATATGTCATGAAAATAGAGTTGTCTAATTGAAAGAAACAACTGAGGTAAATGTAAGGTTAATAGTCAGTGGTAGTGAGATAGTGAGGGATACATTCAAAGTGTGTTATATATTTAAGTGGCAAGGTCTCTATAAACCACCACCAAATAACTAGAAATGAAACAAAACAAACAAGCAAACAAATATGTTTGTTCCTGTTGGCAGATTGAATCGATCCAAATGTCAGGAAACCATCCATAATGCATAAGGAGGAGTTACTCACATAATTGTACATTACATAGCTACCTAAGTACACTTTATTGCTCAACCAACTTCTGAATTGGAGCATTTTTTAAATGGTAAAGAATAACTTACAATATTAGATAATTATTAGTCCTAGGTTAAAAACTGGAAGAGAAAATACCAGTAAAATTCAACTCATATATATTCTCTTTGTATGTCCCTCTTCTCTCTCTTAAACAAACGGTCCTTGAATTAGCTCTCACTGGGCACAAAGGTTGAACAGCTATTGGACTTGGTGCATTTGACTCCTTGTCATTTTTCAGATTGAGATCTTTGCTGGGTGCACCATTTGGAATGGGTTTTTACTTCACAAATATTGTTTTTTGACCATGAAATTTGAGATAGAATAAGGGTACTGTTTTTGAATTTGTAGAATTAAATTGCCAAAAAGGAGTCTGGCAGACACGTCAAAACCTGAACTTCTTCTCCAGAAGTATTTAGAGGCAATCTAGATTGTCTATGATGGGGAAAATAGAATGGGAATGTGGCTTTTCTGGAAGTGTTTACAGAAGATGATATGATCCTCTGATACTGGGCTGGGGAGAGAATATCAGACAGGGCTACAGACTATATCCCACATAGGAATGTTTCTGTTTTGAACTTGTGATGCTGAAATATGCATTCAACATAAATATAATTTCCTTCTGGATCTTTTCCCAGCATAGCTGTATGCAGGACAATTCCTTCTCGTGAAGCCCAACTGCCTTAGCTACAGTTCTCCATTCACTGCATATCACACCAAGATACAGTGTGTCCCCAATGAGTGTTCTGCAGCATGCTGGGTTATTGGGCATTGTGCTTTTCTATTTCATGTCTACAAATCACTCATCTGGGTCTCCTGCTCTCACACAGCCACACCGATTTTACCTTCAATAGAGTGTCATCAAGTTGCATGAGGGATTCAACCTTGGGTTGTAAAATGGACTTTGTGTTAGGTATCTTTGTTCAAGCCAGGCTGCTGGAAGTGTTCTGAGCATATGTAAGATATGGTTCCAAAAGACCTAACATAAGGTAGGTTACAAAAAGATGTGATGCCTAGTAGGTTGGTGCATTAAATGCATTAGCTACTCAATGATATTTTCATCTTGCGATGAATGTTTCAAGATATAAGTCCATAGGTAGTTTTAAGTACAACAATTCATTTGATCATGCTTACCAGCAAAACAATTTAACTATCTCTTGTGCTCCTTATTTATGGGAAGTGGAACTGATGCACAGAGAATTTAAGCAACTGGAGTAAGAATACACAGCTAACATCATGGAAGTCATAGCCTGGATCCATGGATTAAAACTAATGAATGAAAACTAGAATATTATCTCCAGGACAAAGGAAGAAAAGTAAAACAAAAACACACTACAGGGCAGCCAAACACTCTTGAATTATGTGTGCTTACATAATAATTGAGAACTTAAGCACCTGCACATAAACTTTCAGGAAGACTTCACCAAAGGGATCACATCCCACTGTGGCCCTCCATGGTGACAGCAGAAATGCATACAAAACATGACATGATTTATTTTTACATGGTTTCATTTTTTTTTGCTTGTTTGTTTTTTATCATCCCCCTCCTCTGTCACTATCCTCAGACTGTGTGTGCACCCTCTGGAGCTTTCTTCGGGTCTCCAGTCTTTCCCTAGTCACTAGCAATTGTCATCATCAGGAAAATCTCCTCAGTTGTAAAATTAATCTCTGGCTTCCCAGCTCAAACCCATTTCCTCATCTCTATCTTTATTGGAGAGAGGAGACACATTAAGGTGGTTAACATTCTAATCACCATGGGTTTTCTTCTTGATTTAATAACAAATTTAAATCTACTTGGGCTAAATTCCATTTAAAACCTTCCTAACATTAATTACTGTTATACTCATGTCTTTCTGATGGGGCTTATTGTACCATATTCAATGTGCTTCAATGCAGCTTCTCCATCTTACCTCTCCATTTTCTAAAGGGTGGATCTTGGAATAAAATGAAGTGCAGATGACCTCATCATCTTTGGCATAGGATGGTGGTCCAGTGCGGGGATAGATATTGTAGAGGGTCAGGCACTCTGTGTCTGTCACTGCGTGATACTGCCAGGGTTTGTACTCCACGTCATCCAGGGAACGTTCCAAAATCCAGTTTCCAGGCCGAGGAGAGTTGGCTGCTTTCACGATCACGTAGGCAATCTGGAACACCTGAAGATGAGGGACGACAGCATAGCTTTGAGTGCCAAAGTGCTCTCTCTTAGTTGTGCCAAAGAGAAAGGCAGCCACTATCTAAGAGTTCATCTCGGATTTTGTTTTATAAATCAATTGTGTCTTGCAATAATGATTTTAGTATTGCATGCTCATATTTCATACTTTCTTGCTGAGACAAGCTCTTTCAGTTTGACAATCATGACTTGGAAGGCCATGGGCTAAGACTAGACTCAAGTTCTCTAACAACTCATTAGTATTGTTTCACCTAGTTTTTCAAGTTCTCTTATAGCATCGTCATGCAAAACACTTCCTGCATACCAATTTTCTCACCTCATATTAGAGGGAAGAAAATATGTGCTAAAAATGAAACATTCTTATTTAAATCTACTTAATCCTCAAAAAATGTAGACCTTGTGTATGACATCAAAACAACAACGCACTTCAGGGGCACATTTCTGTACTCAAATTGTGGGTCCAGGTCTGTGCAAACCTAGAAAGATTATTTTTTCCTGCCTCTAGTATAATTTTCTATGAGTTAAGATTGAGAATAAGCACATCCCAAAGAGACAACTATATTAAATGGGATAATGTACACAGGGTACCTGGAAAAGCACCTGGCAGTAGATACCCAATAAATGTGGCTTCCTTTGCATGTCCACATAGAAAATATGGATTAGAAATCCCAGTGAAATGTGCACAAGTGATTCAAGCTATAACATAATAAATGGGGAAGGGGGGGTTTCTGTGCTTTCTCTTTGTGAGAAGTAAATATCTAAAAAATCAGAGAAGGAGGAGGCGTCATTGCTATAATTTGATAGAGTAAGCCCAGGGGACAGAGGCCAGGGAAATAGTAACCTTTTCAAATCTGCATTCAATTTGATGACAGAGAGAGAGAGAGAGAGAGAGAGAGAGAGAGAATGCTAAATGTTTGTAAGAATGTATGTGTGTTTGCAGTGCAATAAGAAAGTCTCAAAGAATAATGTTCACATATTATAAAGTGACATTTTTGTATACTATCCTAGGAAGAAATATATATGCAACCTAGATAAAAACACCATCTCTCTAGAATGGAAATAATAATCCATAAAAAGTAACAATAAAGCAACATAATAATTTCTAGACTAGTAAATCCTATACCGTATAGGGATTTTGACAGCTTTAAGATCACTGGATGATGAGGTCACTAGTGGGGATGAACCAGATGACAGGTCTATCCAACAATGTGTTTAAAGGCTCTGCTGTGTCATAGAGGGAATCCTGAAAGGAATATTCTAGAGAAATGGTATTGGCCATTAGAGCTCCATGAATTTATGTATAGTACCTGTGATATACTTTCAGATAACAAATTTTAAAATATAAAAACTTGATATAGAAGGGGCAATATAGGTCACAGATCTTTCTAGAAGATGCTTCCTAGAAGGTGAGCATACCATGGGCAGTGAAAAAACACACAATCCCTCAGATGATTGAAATTAGAGCTTGTGGTGATATTTTTGTTTGTGCTCTAACAAAAAAAGCTTGCCTGGAGATCAGAGTGTGGAGCTAGCTACTAGAGGCCAGGCAGTGGTGACACACACCTTTAATCCCATCACTTGGGATCTCACATCTTTGATCCCAGATCTTGGGACGAAGAAATAGGAAGTGATATGGTGGGGCAGAGACAGGAGCTCAGCCCTTTTTGGTCTGCAGATTCAGTAGAGGTAAGAAGTCTCTCCAGTGGCTGGCTCCTTCACTTCTCTAATCTTTCAGCATTTACCCCGATAGCTGACTCAGGTTTTTATTATTAAGACCAATAAGAATTCATGCTACAAGAGCTAGTATTTACTTGTTAGATAAAGTTGAGGGAAAGCTGCTGGCTAAAACTCTGAATACCTTCTGTTGGTAAGCACTATTGTCCAGTCATTTAAATGCCATCTATTCCTTGAGGCCAACAGACTAAATTTTGGAGTAAGACAAGGAACAGTCAAAATGTCTATTCTCTTCAGGAAGAGTTTGTGCCATTCTGTTCTTATGAGTGCCATTTAAGTGGGAAATGTTTATGAGTTTAATTTTTTTTCATGTGTGTTTGTCTGTGTGTATGTGTGCGTGTGCGTGTGCGTGCGTGCATGCGTGCATGTGTGTGTGTGTGTGTGTGTGTGTGTCCGTGTGCACGTGCACAGGTGCACATGCAGGCCCAACAATGATGCTGAGAATTTTCCTAGACCATTTTATACCACATTCATGGTGGCATAATCTCTCATGGCCAGAGCTTGCCAATATGACTAATCTGGTGAACCATTTTGCTCTAGGATTGCCCTGTATCTACCTTAAGAGTGCTAGATTTATACCTTTTAGATGGGTGCTGGGGATTTGAACTTCAGTCTTCACAATTGCACACAAGAGTGTTAACCACTAAACAATCTCTGTAGTCCCCAAGTTTACATTTCTGTAATTTCAGATACATATATATCTATGTATGTTAATATAAATATTTAAAAATGTTTACATGTTTGAGACACAACTATTCATATCATGTTAAAGCCATTTGCTTTAAGGAGGAATCAAGGAGAGATGGACCATGAGGGCTCTTTCTTCATCCCAGTATCCTGTTATGCTACTTGTATTAACACAAATGTCTTGCTTCCCAACAACATGATTATTTTTATTACTATTTTGTAGTTCTGCAACTTAGACCCAGAGCCTCTCACACACTAGGAGAACACACTATGATGGAGCTGAATCTGTAACCCTAAGTTCATTTGTTGTAAATGGCCCTGTCTAGCCCAGAATTTGTAATTCTTCTATCTCAAACTGAGTATAGGGACTGTAGTTAATGCTGGCTTTCTATGAACTGGATTGATCAAACTCCATTAGCCACAATATTTGCTGTTTCTGAAATTTTAGGTGTTTGTCTTAAGGAATTATCTCCATTTAAGTAAATCCCAGTCAACAATCCATCAAATGGATCTCTTATTGAGGAATATATCAACTGATCCCTCATAAGGAGTAGAAAGAGAGACTGGCCGCTACTGTACAGCTGTGAAATAATCTCTTCTTGGTTATCTGTAATCCTAAAGCAACTTTAGAAGGCCTTAAAACAGTAAGAAAAGAGAACAGTGAGTACTCAGAGAACTAAGACTTTGGTTGGCTTTTACAGCTTTAAAAATGCTGTAATTTTTACTACAATATTTTGAGACAGTGAGTATTCTGCATTTATGACATGTAACTGAATAATCAAAATCACTGAAGCATCCCTGTTCCTGCTTTTAATTTAGCTCTGGCCATCTCTGTTTGCAAGAGTCTGCATCCTAGTCAACACCAGGGCATACATGACTTGGAGGAAGCATGGCATACATTTCTCTGCTGCTTAGTCAGCCTTGGTGGTCTAATAAAAGTAAGTAAATTCTTTAACATTCCACTTCCCAATACTTTTTTCCAAAGAAAACCAAAGGAAGAGACAGTGATATAATGAACACAATATGCTGGATACTCTTTGGAAAAGAGTATCTGCTGCACATATATTCAAGTTGGTGACTTTCCTTCCTGAAAAAAAAATGTGCAAAGATTTTTTTTAAAGATATACAGAAATAAAAGATAATGGAACATATTAGAGATCACAGTTAGTACGTAAGAAAAATAAGGATACACTGAGGTTATAGATAAGGAACTTTGTTTAGCAAGCTGCTCAACAAGCAGCTAGAGGAACAGGCCAACTTCTCTTGGGATGTGATATAGATTTATGATTCCAGAGCGTCTGTGTTGGCTCTGAAATAATAGATGAAAACTTTCTGAACAAAGTATCTCAGAACCTCATTCTATAATTCAATAGAACAGCCAGTATTAAGCGCCATGGAAAGCAGTCACTGCCTTTTAAAATATCAAAAGAGCGCCATTTCAAAACAATAGCGTTCTTTCATTTGTTTTCTATGGATTCTTCTGCATCCCATGCAACATTAATTAAATTTGTTGGCATGTACTATTATGAATAAACTTCTTAAAGTGTTGTAAATAGCATTATTGAAAAACACAATGAATAGAAGCATTCTTTGAGGGCTTGAGAGAGTGAATGTGGAAATTTCTAAGAGTCTTCTAAGTACTCCACATTTTCAATGCCTGGAACAATAGCTCTTTAATGTTGTCTGTGCTGTTTTTATTAACTGTCTCCTGTGTTTTACATATAAAGACTCTTCAAAATCGGTAGTGTTAATACCTTATTTTAGACAAATAAAGGTCCAATCTGCTACAATATGCAGCAAGGAAGGCAAACATCCCATTATAAGAAAGACTAAGACTCTAGACTTCAATGACCATAATATATCAATGTGGTATGCAAATAGTTTTTGGTTTATTTATTTGTTGGTTGATTGGTTATATTTTTGGTGGGGGAGGCTTGGTATTTGGTGGGAGGATATTTTTTAAAACTTAGTGACTGGAAAAAAATACAAAATAATTTTTTAAATAACACCAAATATCTGGGAATGTTACTGTAACAAAGGGAACTTTCTATTTCCTATTCTGCTTTCTGCTCATTCACACAAGTAACAGATAATCATGTAACTACCTCATCTGATGCAGTGTTGAACTAGATATTCCTTCTCTAGTAACTGGAACATTTAGAATGTAATTTCATTTGGCATGTAATTGGAGAAAAGGGTCCTTTTGAAGGATCTATCAGTCCAAGGATAATTTTAACACGCCCAACAGGCATTACAGAAAAACACCTTTTCATGCCATGGCTAAAATAATGTGATATTGTGCAAGGTTGCCTCAAGTCAGTAACCTGGAAGCTTAGAGGACTCTGGGTGCTACCCTGGTGTTGACTATCTTAGCTCACCTACAAATGATGAGGTTTGGGAGGTATTCAGAACCAACTCTAATGTATGTACTGCTGAGTGATTTCTTCAAGATTGATTTCTAGATGCTACCAAAAAGTGTTGCGTTTTGGGTATTCTAGAAATTTTGAGTGTCACTGGTAAAGAGTTAAAAGGATCATGACGAGGGCTGGAAAGATAACTAAGCAATTAAGAGTGCCTGTTGTATCATCAAGACCAGAGTTTTCAGTTAGTACTCACCTAACAACCAAGGCAACATGCAAATGCTGTAAGAAGAGTTTTGATACCCTCTTTTGGCCTCTGCATACACACAGGTGTATGTGCCTACACCCCCCAAACACATACCACATACACACTCTCACATAGACACCAAGCACACACACACACACACACACACACACACACACACACATACACACACAAATGAGTAAAATATGTGTGGTGTGTTTTGTTCTTCTAAAAATAGACAAGATGAACATGACTCCTTAACAGTGGAACAAGGTCTTTTCTGTAAGCACTTCATAAAAGACTAATGAATCAATGAAGGCCAGTGGCTGTAAGTAGCAGTGCAGTCCCTTCAGGGGGGACTTGACCCAACTCACTCTCTTCTGACTCTGCTTCCCTTGTTGCTTATGAGACTAGCAGGTGCCCATCTCATTTCTGTCCTGTTTCGTGTCCTGCTTCCTTCCCTACACTGTTGTCAGTTGGGGAACTGTAGCCAGCGATTGCCAGCAGGAATCTCTGCAATATTCTAATATCTGCTCTTGTCCATGCTATGCATTTTGACATTCCTAGCAGCTGTGACACAATCTCCACACTACAAAAACTATATTTTGAAAGCTCATTTTCATTCTTTGCTTTAAAATGGTACATGAACCAAATTTTGCTTTTTGTCCCTTGCATTTTAAAGTGATGAGAGTGACCTAATGTCAAAACAAGGAAGGATTATCAAAAAAAAAGTATGAATTTTCAAGCTTAGGGAAGAATTCAAGAGGTTCAGAGAGGTAGGTATCTATGTTTCTTTGCTTGAGTTGACAGACACAGTTCATGTGATCATCAGTTGTTTCACCTACATCCACAACCAAAAATTAAGAAACAAAACATAATTCAATAACAGTGAAGAGAAATGAATGAGGAGAACTTGGGGTTTTTCTGGAAGATCCATGAGAATTGCTGATGGAAAGCAGAGGTTACAGTCAAAGAACTCACGATGCCTGTGGCTATCACCACAGTCCAGAACCTAGTAGAGGAGGCGCTGATGGATGCAGGAGCCTAGCGTGGGCTGAGCAGATGAAACTCAATGCAAGGCTGTGTACAGGAAGATGGACACAACACTTTTCTCCCACCAATGACGCATAGAACTGGGCTCTTACCCCACACAAATGTCTGAGTTATTGCAGAAAAATTAAACCACATATCTTTAAAAAAGAGATTAGTATGTGTGTTCTGATAATGGTGTTGTTCAACTCAAATTTCAGTCTGACACCAAGTTTAAAAGGTCTTAAATGAAGCTGTAAAGTTAAAAACAGAAATCAACCTAAAAACATACACAGTCATTATATTCAGAGTGAGTTGTGTGTCTATTTATCTCTTTATTTCATTCAGGAAACCCAGAATGATATGGCAGGGGGCTTCAGAGGAGTTCACTGGCCCATGCTTTCAGTCTTCAGGCAAATTCATTTCAAATAATTCCACACACTAAAATGATGTGTAATTGTTACTCAATTATACTGTGTAGGCCACTTATCTTCCCCTCCTGCAAATGTGTTAGCATAGCTGAGCACGAGTTGATTGAAGTTGCAGGTAAGCAGATGTGCCTCTCTGCCTCAGGGTAAGTGGCTCTGCCAGGTCACAAGGGGAATGGGAACACTCTGCTCCCAATTAATACAGATTTTTCAAATGCTCACATACACTCATGAAATTAATACATTTGAAAATGAATGGTTCACCACCTCCGATTTTCCTAAGAAATAATAATCTAACTGGATGACTAATGATAATCCTGTGAAGAGAAAATTTGCAATTATTTGTTGAAATTGGATCTTTTATAAAGGGTTTAAATCAAATGGCTAACTTTTCAACAGACAATCTTGAAGGACGTTTCTGCCTCATTCTTCAAGAAGGAGAAACTTTACCTCTATTTCAAATAAATGAGGTGCTTTCCAGTTTTCTCTATTAATATACAATTAACATACAATTGCATGCAATAATATGCAATTCTACTTATTTCATTAGAAATACTAGATAGATTTTTTCCCCTAAAGTTGGACAAGCTTAACATAAAGTTAACTTTTAAAACATTAAAGCCAGAATAATCAAGAACATGGAAAAATTAAAGTGCCTTAAGTGGAGTGATACACCTCTACATGAGAAGAGGCTGCATGGGATACGTTGATGCTGCACATGGCTTGCTTCTCTTTATTGTGAGGAGGACCTACTTTAATCAACAGCCCCGTGCATACCAATGCCCATCAATGGCCATCGATATCACCAAAGTGGAGGCGCCCAGACATTTATACATTATATTAGAGGCATGGCCTGCAACCCACAAAACGGTCAAGCTGAAAGAGTGGAATTCTGTTAGCGGACAACTAAGTTGGAACTGTGGTAGTATGCAAACAATATGACAGTTACCAAAGGGAGAAATGTGAGGCCTTCCACTGGGCAAGTCATAGGAATGCTCACATAAATAAAGAAATTGAAAGGAAGCTTAAGAAAAATAATTTATAGATCAAGAGCAATTTGAAAGGTTTAGCCAAACAAATGCAATGTGTGTCTTCATATGCATTGTAATGAAACTGGTTATCCATTCAAAAAGAGACAGTAGGGTCGTACAGAGATACTGGGTGAGACTTGATACCTGTTATTATTAAGCAAATAGGGATCTTTAGGCATGATCATGGTTTTATTTACCAAAGAAGTTGTATCTTTCGGTGATACGAAAGGCAACAATCACCTAGAGAGAGATGTATAAGAGTTTGCTTCCAAATAATCTTGTGGCTCCGTGCAGCATACGTGTAATATATGGTTTTGTTTAGAACCAACATGGATGGTAGGGATGATGAGATGGCTCACTGGATCAGTGTGCTTGCCATGCAAGCATGTGGCCCTGAGTTCAAATCTCCAGTACCCACATAAAAGCCAGACGTGGGAGTAACTCCCTGGTTAGTCAGCCTAGCTGAAATAGTGAGCTACAGCTTCACTGAGTCACCCTGTCTCAAGGAAATAAAGGTGCCAAGTGTCTTCTGGCCTCCACATGTGCACATTAGATCACACACGCCTGTACACTCTTGTGTGTACAACCCACACACAAATAAAAAATAAAACTGACATGAGGGAAACCATGAGCTAATTCTCATAAATGGGTGGGCATTGAGGACACCCACACTCATGCTATTCTCTATGATTTTATGTACATTTGATTTTTTTTCAGAATTAGAATAAAAGGCTTACTAATATAGCTCATTTTAATAAACAAATATTTCTCTTTCATACAACAGTATTACCACTGGCGGTAATTTAGTGCTTTCTCCTAAAGTGAAACCGTTTAATACATTTTCTTAATTACCTTGATAAATAGCTCGGCATTTTCTGTGACTATACTGTAGTCAGAGACCAAGAAACATGTATGAATAATTATCAACTCCAATGGCATTGTTGGCCATAAGGTCTCAAAATTTTAGCCCAGCCTTACTAAAACTAGTCGCAAGAGGAAGTGGAATCCAAATCGGACCGAACACAGCCCTCCCTCTGCTTAGTAACGCATCTAGTCGTCCATGCTTCATTAAGTTGCTATCATTTTAACAGTGTTAGCTGCAGGGGAAATCCAGGCAAGCATTTTTCTTGTCTTTAGCACTGCCCTTGACAACTCCTCTCTCCTCACAGGCCTCTTTCTCATTTGAAACAATCTATGGTTTCAAAAGATTGACCTGCCTCCTGTGAGGAAGTCATTGGCTCAGCATGGCGTTCACACCAGCTACTGGTAAAAGAGCAGGTGGGCCGAGTCTTACACGGAGCAAGGCAATCCTTTCACCGCAGCCATCCCAGAATGCAATATTGGTGTGAATCACAGACAGTCAAAACGGTGGCAGTTTAAAGCCTGCCTTCTGAAAATTATTCACCCTGGAGAAATACCCAGCCATGCCTTGTGGGTTTTTTTTTTTTTTTTTTGTGCTTTTACAGTTAGCAGGGTACGGACAACCTACGTGTTCTCCAATAGTGCCATTACAGACATGGACGGATGACTGTAGTTCAAAGCACTTGGAGAACAATAGGAAAGATCTAGAGTGATGAGAAGAGTTAGAAACGGAGTGTTAACAGTGCAGAATCAAAAAAAAAAATCAAAGACAGGTGGAAACTTTTTGATTTGGGTTCATGAATGCTTTCCACAGATCTGAATCACTCAACACTTACCCAATTAACCTACTACGAATAAAACAGTACCAGCTATTTTCATGTTTCTCCGTTATTGTGTCTTTCTTTGTAGAGGATGTAAAATAAACATTGTCTCTATTTAAATTACCTGTAGCTGCAGAATCACACACTCCACCCTAATATCAACAACCCCAGAAAGCTACCAGAAACTTGGTTGGAACATTCATATTATTTTCCTTGACCTTCATCTTCTTTGAAGTATCTACAGATTTTCATTTCAGTTCACTGCTCTCCAACTTTCTGAATATTTCTTTCCCTTCAGGAAAAAAAAAATATTTTCTGAGGCATGGTGGCTCATACCTGCAACCTCTTGGGCTAGATGGTATATTTACTTGTTTTCAAGCAAACCTAGTACATATTGAGACACTGTCTCAAAATGAAAAGATATTTAAACTTTGGCAAATCTTGAAACTACATCATACCTTCCTAATTCAGCTCTTTGCCTTAAATGGAAAGTAAACAATGGAAGAGGAAGTACCCAAACGATAAACCTACCCCTACATTGCACTGATAAGCACAGTTCCCAAACCCTTCAGAGGCTTCCAGGAGATAACATCGAACTGAGTTCTTGCTAAGCCCTGGAAAGACAGCTCTCATGTCTCCTTGAGTTTCCTGAGGGGGGAAAAATGTGCTTCATGTCCAAAAGTGGTCATTAAATTTTATTTTTCTCCGTTTCTTTATGACCACTTTTTGTCAGCATTTTAGCATGCGTAATTTTGAGAACTCTTTGAGATAATAGATGAGAAAACAAGATAAGGATTTTTTTTTCTTTTTCTTTAGTATCACAACCAAATAGCTCTAGTTCAGTCAACTGAGCACACAGGGTTGAAAGGGAAATGAAATCTTTCAAAGTAACATGAGAATAATTTCTAATGAAAATCTTTCCAAACAAGTTAGGAGTGTCCTAAATCATGACTATAAAGTTGCCCCCCCCCAAAAAAATAAATAGCTTTGGAGATGTTTGGGGGTTTCAGATCCCCTTGTGAGCCTTCAACCACCCCTTAGCATGGTTAAATTGTAGAAAAGACATCTCTAGAAAAATTCTATACTCAATTCCTTCTAAAGTAGTACAAAATATTGCCCCTGAATTCTGATTCTGAAATCATCACTCCACAAATAAATTTAGTCAAAAAGTTTAGAAGCAAATCTTTAAAAAAAAAAAAAGCACATTTCCCGGGCACTTTGTTTTTTTCCCCGGCCTGGAACTAAGCTCTGCTTCATATGTGAAAATTGGGGCTGCAATCATAATCCAGAGGCTTCCTGAGCAGTTTGGCTCACACCAGACCTAAGGTTGCAAGACCACCATCTGCCCAGCAAAGAATAGATGACAGCAGAGCTCAGGAATATAAATGCAGAGAAAACCACAAACAGAAAGGCAGCACAGGAAGTGCCGCTATGTGTCTCATGACATGAAGCCAGGACTCAGTTAAATGAGAACACACAGCAGACAGCTGAGAAATGACCGCAACTATCAGTGAAGCCCTGTGAGAAGGGTGAAGGATGGAGGCTTAGCTTCTGTGAGCCCAACCTCTGTGCTGGCAGTCACTGTAGGATGGGACTTGCCTTTATGACCATGAACAGTGTCCAGTAAACCTAGGCAGCCGCTGAAACACATTTTACGTGTATGTTGTATGGAGCAGGTACTTCATTCCTTCCCCTGTTCCATATGTGACATTACGAACATCACACTGAAAGAAGTGGAGCCTCATGGCTATCAAAATTCTCCAGGATCCTTTTAACATCTGGATAGGAAACTCTAATGTTTGAATATAAGGGAAAGGAAGGTCGTAATTTCAATTGCAGATGCGATTGATATGGGCATTTTAGTAATATATTATGTGCCTAAGGTACATAACATACTGGGATAACTTCAGACTTGCCTTTGCAAGCTGAACATAAATGAAATTACTTAAATATGAACAGGGTACATTTGAATGCCCTTATTCTCAGTAAATAAGAGAACATTCAAATAAGGATTAGGGTGACTCCCAAAATAAGCAGGGTAGGAAGGGCACTTGTACTTGAAATCAAATCCACTTGAAGATTACTAGGCTTATTTTTGTTTTTCAAGGTACCAATTATACAGTCTGCAGTTACGTATGTATATTAAAGACCCAGAGAATGGGGTTTTAATTAGTCCGTTAATCCATTTGTTTCACAATTATTGAGTAACACATCATTTACCATGGCATCCTATAACCTAGCTGTTGAAATACAGGAGTGAGGTCCAAATCCTTCTCTCACTTGAGTTATATTCTAGAGAAACAAGCACCATGCTGGAGCTGTGGTAGAGCCGATTCGCATGGTTTTCAGAAGCCAGTGTGAGCATCTCATTAATGTTGTACCTGTCTGTACCCAATGATATTGCATGAGGTGATGTGCAATCCGCCACTATGGGAATATTTTCCTCTTGGAAAGTTGCTAATATTTTAATTTGGGACTTTGCTATCCCCTGGAGAGCTGGTTGTTAAATACTTGTCAATATGCTACAGTAATGACAAACAAGGTAAATAAGCAAGCAGTGGGATTTTAGGTAGAGTTTCCTAGAACATATTCACAAAAGAATTTTCTAAGAAGATAACATTCAAGTAAAGACCTTAATGACATGAGGAACGAAGACACATTATATCTTGGTGAAGAGCCCTTAAGGCAGAGGTCACGGCAGGAGTGGAAGGCTTGATATAGGAGTACATTTATTTCAACCCAAGAAATCCGATGGGATCAGAATAAAATAGAAAACAAACAGTGATACAGTCAGTATACAGTCCAGATACAGATTCTGGAGACCATGAGGACCAGGTCCCAGGGACACACAGAAGGAAGTAAAGGTGGGAATTTGCATCTGTACAGATTGGGTGCTACGTGGAGACATTGAGCAGAGGGGTAACAGAATCTAATTATGTTTTAAATGGTTATTCTGACTACTGAAGGGCAAGTGGGATGCAGACCAGGATATGAGAACAAGTTAGACATGAGACTCTTCTACCAGCCATGGTGAGAGGTTGATGATGGCCTAGATTACGATGGGGTGATGCAGATAATGTCATATGCATTCATGATGAGCTTTGTAGGCAGTTTTTAAAGGATCTGCATCAGATTGTGAAGAGGACAAGATAATCAGGGTTATTTCCAGCATCAAGTTGGGAAAATGATCTACATTGAGTATCTTTTAAAACCTTTAACTGAGAAAGAGAAATTAGAATTGTTTGTAAGTATTTGTTAACTGGGGATAAAGTCTACCTAGGTCTGTACTCCCATCAGGAATTCTAGTTTACTCACTAATAGTCATCAGGGTTACAGTTAGTTTTTTTCTGGACTTTTCAAAATTATTGTAATAATAGAGAAAAATGAAAATGTATTTCAAATGTAATGGTAGAATGCATTTTAAATGGTTTAGTTATCAGTGGGAGCACTTAGAAATCTCATATTGGTGATCCCCATGATAGCAGGAGACACCAAAACTTAAGGGAGTTTCCTGAAGTTGAACTAATTC
>CABHPH010159148.1:18476-36500 GCA_902168325.1 Peromyscus nudipes | reverse complement strand
GGTGGTGGGGAGTGCCCGGCCCACCCGCCGCGCCGCCGCCTCCTCCGGCGCCCAGGAATCCCGGCTTGGGCAGCAGAGCGCAGTGCGCAGCCAGCAAGCGCGGGGGCGACGGGCTCTCAGCCCGCAGGCGGTCTCCCGGCGCTGCAGTGGCCTCCGAGGACACCGGGCTGCAGCTGCGGCTTGCCCCGCTACTGGTCCCCCCGCCACCGCTGCCGCCTTGACCGGGGCCAGATGCTGTGGCCGCGAGCGAAGTGACCAAGGCCAGCGGCGCGCTTTGAGTGGAGGCGGCTCGCGGGGGATCCACCGCCAGCAGGGCGTCGATGCGGAAATTTTTGGATTTTTCCATCGGCTCGTTTGGGGCTGACGATCAGTGTCCAGGGGTGGGCGACGCGGTCGTGTGCGGGCTTGCAGAGACTGAATGTGGCGGTGGCCAGCCCTAGGGCTCGGTATTGTTACTGCGATTATTTGCCAATAATCAAAGTCGCAGCCGTAAACTCAGCCGAGAGCGACCATGATCCAGACGCCTCCTCCTTGTGGTCCTGGGGGCGACTGCGCTCCACTCGCTGGTACAAACTCCCACGCGAGCGCTCCTGCGAGTTTGGATTGGGGAGGCCGGCTCTCTGCTCTCAAGCGCTCAAGCGACCGCGCCGAGGCCGCTGGCGCCTTGGTGGGGACCCGCGCCCCTCCGCACACTTGAAGCTCAGCGCGGTCTGGGATTGGCGCGCGCAGCGGGGGCCCGGGGAGGGGTGTCCGTCCGGCGATTGGCCGAGGGGCGCACCTGTCACGGTCCAGTTTGCCTGCCGCCCCGCCCCTGCGCCCCCAGGTCCTAAGTAGCGGGTGGTGAGCTGCAGTGGTGGGGAAGAAAAGATGGGTAAAAGAGTTTGGAGGCTGAATACAGGCCTGCCGCTCCGTTGGTGCTGAGTAGGTGGCGGGCGCTGGTAACCCTGGGTCCCTGTGAGTGCTCCTGAGTCCCTTAGACACCTTGTTCCTCTAGAAACGGATACCTTATCTTCCTCCAGCTACTCGTGCGCTCTTGCCGGAGTTGTGGACTGTTCTGCACTGGGGAACTAGGTGGTTCCTCACCCTTGATGACCACTAGGGGCCCAAACCGGGACCCTGAGCTTAGCACGCTGAAGACCAGAATCTCTCCCCACCCACCCACCCACCCCCACGCCTGCCCCTGAATCTTGGGCGTCTCAAGGTGGCTTGAGTCCTAGTCACGAATCCTCTGAAGGTCGAACCTTCGAATCTGCCCCCGCCCCCAAAGTCTCCTGAGCCGCAGATGTTTGTTGAAGGTTTCCGGTGTGTATAAATATGGTGAGTGAGAGTTTGACACCCACAAATCTTTGTCAGGAGCTCCTCCACCCACCCACCCCCGCCAGGGTGGAGAGAGAGCGGACTCACATTAGCTTGAAGGTCGTTCGTTCAGGTGCCAGTGAGCCGGACCTAGGTGACAAAGTTCTCTTGGCGGAGCCTTGCCTCGTGGGCGTTCAGGGGAAAGGCTTTGCGGGGTTCTGCCGAGGGCTGCACCTTCAGACTGCGCCCTCCCCAAGGCTAAGGGAGCCACAATCAGGCTCTCGCCTCCTCCTGCCGGCTGTGTCCAGGAAAATCAGGAGAGGGCTTCCGACTGAGCAAGTTTATTAGAGTGTGAATCCAGACCTCATCCTATACACACATCAAATATTTACAGTAAAAGAGCTTCCTTCTAGGTTTTGTTTTGTTTTTAAGTTTAACCAATCAATAAGTAGGTTGGGAAACTAACAGGGATTTGTCGTTAGTTCCATCCTCAGGTATCTTCCCTAAACAGTAGGGGAAGGTGGGAGGGATTTCCAGGTTCCTGAAGCTTGGCTTCCTAAGCAGGTGAGAAGTTCACAAAGGGGCGGAAGTGGGTCAGGAAGCGGCAGGGGATCCCTAAGACAATCTGTGCTGGATGAACTTAAAAGTAGTAGGCAAGGGCCGGATAGTGATGGCACACGCCTTTAATTCCAGTACTGGGGAGGCAAAGGCGGGTGAATCTCTGTAAGTTCGAGGCCAGCCTGGTCTTACAGGACCAGGACAGCCAGAGCTGAGAACCCCTGCTGAAAGGAAGGAAGGGAGGGAGGGAGGGAGGGAGAGAGGGAGGGAGGGAGGGAGGGAGGGAGGGAGGAGGAGAAAGGAAGAAAAAAAGTAACAGATAAGACTGTTTTAAGAGGGATTTTTGTTGTTCATTTGTTTGTTTGTTTGTTTGTTTTGGAAAGATAAATATAAGGACTATACTTTTCTCCTCAAGAGTTTTTATTCAGGAGAAACTTGACACAATGGTTCTGTTCTGGGTGAGTGGGATTCCTTTTTCATTATGACAGGATGGTCCTAAGATGCATAGTCCTGTCTGGAAAGCCGGGAACAGAGCAGGAGCAACTTGGAGTAAATGCTACACAGCTTTGCAAAGGCCAACCGCCAGACACAAAAAGCACCATGTCTGCATAGATGCTGTCTTTAGGTGCTGTCCCTTTGGGGAGATTAAAACGCAGCCCTGCCTCTAAGTAGGAACACTTCTGCTCCATGAATACCTGCTAAGTTCCATGTGCTTTCTGTATCATCTTTAATCTTCATTATGATGCTACAGGGAGGGTTTGTCATCTTTGTCTTTTATAGCACAGGTTCAAAGAAATTGTCTGATTTTGGGGGCCACACCTGCTGCCCATGAAGCTTCTCATCTGTATTTGTCCTGGTTCCTCATCTCATCTGATGCTGTGGGCAAGATGCGTTAAAGGAGAACGGAAATTCCTGCCACTTCTCCCGTGGAGAAAGGCCAACTCAGGCAAGCAAGGATGCTGGGCTGCTCCCTCCTCCCCAGGATGCAGCTGCTTCTAGGTGAGAGTAAGTTGACTGGTCCCAAAAGGAATTATTCCAGATGGAAGAGAATGACTGCAGATGAGATTCCCCTGAGGTGGACCTCAGTGGACCCGCATCCTCTCCGGCCTGCAGCACCAGAGGTGTTTTTGTTGATGAGGGGGTGTTAGGTCTGTTGAGTTTAGGCACAGGTTTCCTCAGTAAAATCATCCTAATAGAAGAATTTCATTGCCTGTTTGTTGTGTAAGTAATGTGCACCAAAAGCCTGTAAACCGTCTTCCCCTTTCCACTGTCTGGAGTTTGAGAACCCATAAGGCCATAACCCTACCAGTCCCCCACCACCTGTGGACTGAGTGAGACACTACCAAGAGCCTCTTTGGTGAAGGGAGACCTTCACTTGCCAGACTTGATGGATTTATTTCTTTGTCTGGCAAAGTGCGGGTTGGGCCAAACAGACTCTCTGAAGTCAACCGGCTTGAACGTGATCATATATTCTGCTTCTGTTTGAGAATAAGTTAATGCACATTGGCGGTGCCCAGTAAGTTGTTCGCTGAGAGGCAGAAGTGAAGAGAAAGACTGGGAGTTATCTGGAATTGGGATCTTTGTAGGTTTTACAATGTGTGAAGTGAGCATGCTGGGTCTCTTCCTGTTCCCAGTGTCTCTTGACCCAGCCCAGCTGGCTTTGGGGCAGCCTGGGACTGAGCTGGCGGCTTACTAGGGGCTCAATGAGAGATCAAAGGTCTGGCCCCAGCAGCGTTCCCAGCCCTGTGCCTCCAGGTAACCCCCTTCTCCAGAGTCCCCAGGGACCTAAGGAGCTTTTGGGAGAGCAGGAGGAAGAACTCTCTTACCCAAAGGAGGCTGGGATTAAAGTCCCAGAGTACCTTTAATCAGTTGGCTCCCAGTCCTTTTCTCTCCTTGCCCAGCCAGGATCTCTTTCTTGTGTCTTGTAGTAAGTTACTGAATATAGCCTGCAATTAAGCCTCTTCTCATTACTGAGAAAGGAGAATGTTGGTTTATATAAACAGCCACGGAAGAGTAAGATGTTGGGGGCCTGAATGATGGTTGCAATGGTTCCGCAGTTCAGCGCTTAAGAGTGAGTACTGCACCTGCAGGGGACCCAAGTTGAGTTCTCAGCATCCACTCACACTCACAACCACCTGCAACTCCCGCTCCAGGAGATTGCACTCCCTCTTATGGCCTCCTCAGGTACCTGTACTCATGTATGCGTACCCACAAATAGACACAAACATACACATAATTAACACATAAAAAGAAAATCTTTAAAGAAAGATGTTATAATCTATGTCTTTTACACCTGGAATTATACAAGAACTCAGAACAAAAGCGTACATGTGCTCAAGTTCACAGGAGTCAGGCCAGCATGGATTCTTTCACAAGTCACTTACTCATTTGGGTCCCTCCCTGTGGAATGCGGCAGGTACAATATACAATAGCCATTAACAAGAAGACTAGGAGCATGGAGGCCTGGCTGGGAGAGTGGATAGAAGGCAGCCCTCCCTGACCTCCCTCTGCACACCTGCCACCTTTCTGGCTGTTTCCAGAAGTGAAACAAGCGACCCCCTACCCTTAGCCTCATGGAGAAAGGCCGATGAAGATTGACTTCTCAGCCCTATTGAACCTTCATAGGAGTTAACTCAGTTCAATTTCAGATCAACATTTTAAGGCTTCCCTTCAGGAAAATGAGGCTGGAGGATGTGGTGTGGTCACCCAGAGCGAGGACTCAAGCCCATGGTGGTGGTGGTGGTGGTGGTGGTGGTGGTGGTGGTGGTGGTGGTGGTGTTTTCCCAGGCTATATAAACTCTGGAGGACACCAAGCAAGCAGGGAGAGAGCTGGACCTGGAGGGAGAAAGACCAACCTCCTTCGGGGCCTGGCTGACACCAGTGTTTAGAATTTCCCTAGTGACATACCCCCAGCCGAGGGACTCACAGACTCCAGTGGAGAGCCTGGGGTCACTGGAAGGTGAGATCGGGAAAAGGGAAGTCTAGTGAGTTCTCCACACTCATCACACCCCTGCAGAGCCTGAGGGCCAAAGGTATCATCAATTCCTTTATCACCACCCTTTGATCTACCGACCTCTTCTCTGACTCCTCTCCTCCTCAGCCCCCTATCCCAGTTCAGCTCCCCCCACCCTCCCCCCCCCCCACCCCGCCCAGCTGAGGACCGAACCCAGGGCCTTGCGCTTGCTAAGCCAGTTCAGCTTTTAAAGGAGTGATTTTTCAAAAGTGGCTCAGAAGACAGGGATGTTCCAACCTGAGGTGAACTGCTCTTGCCAAGGACACTAGCCAATCCTTTTCTTTGCCACCCCCTCCTCTGCCTCTCCCAGCACACCTGGATTTCCTGCCACCCTTTTTGGAAAGCATCCTCCACTCTCTTCTTCCCTATGTTGAAGCATATACTGTCTGGACCAGCTGGAACCCAAGCCCACCCCGGCCATCCAGTCTCACTGGCTGTCCTTCTCTACCGGTCCCATTCCTCACAAAAAAAAAAGAAAGAAAGAAAGAAAAAGACAAAGAAAGAAATACAGTCCAAACCTGGGCCATAAGGGGTGTGGGGAGAAAGACGGTGGGGTGGAAACTCAAAAAATCCCAGCAACATATTGGTATTCTGTGTTTGGAAATTGATTCCAGATACCAAGTTGTGTTTTGTTGTTTGGATGTTTGTTTCTCAATGCCCTAGAACATGAAGAAGAGCCTGAGCTCAGCCCTGCACCGGATTCTTTCTGACCCAGGATGTCAAAAGCATTTTCAATTTCCCTTACACATCCTAGAAGCCATGGGTCTGGGTAATAAAGAGAAACAGGGCTAAGAGGGGTTACCTCAGTTCTTTTCATCAGCTAGGGGCGGGGACAGCATCCTTAGAAGAAATGAAATACTTCCCAGGAAACCTGTGGTTTTGCTCCAAGATCTCATCTCATTTTAGTGCAGATTGATTATGGAGGAACTTTATACCGTGTCGGGACAAAGAGCAGGAGCCTGCTCCAAGTGGGCTGTGCAGCCTTGACCCCATCCCCACTACCACCCACCTGCAGGGCTGGGTAAGGATCTGTTCTGGAGTGCAGAGCAATGCACTTCATGATAACCCAGCTTCCCATCACTGGTATGAAACATGTTTAGGAGAGGAAACCTGGCTCAGTTAAGGCTCCAGGTACTGTTCCCACACCTTTCTAAGCCACCAGTCTGCCCCGGTCAGGCAGAGGAGAAAGTTACACTGCTAGATGCTAGCAACACTGAGGTCTCAGAAACAAAGTTTACAAACACTGGCAAACAATACAATGCATGCTTTAAAAGTATTAAAAAGAAAAAAAACAGCAACAAAGAAAACTGTCTGCCTGGCCTGGGCTGTCATCACCGACCTATGTGATGCTGGCGTGGATCAAACACCCAGGGAAGAAACCCAGATACACAAACACAGATGTTGCCTGGGAACATTTTAATGCCTCGGTGAGTGAATTTTTTAGTGTGTTCTGACTTGAAATTATGGTGAATCAGGGCGTACTAATGCCCAAGTCTACAGCAGATAATGGCAGGAAGTCCTGGCTAATTGGTCTATTCACTACTTGCTGAGGTGGCGGATGCTGAGGCTGCAGGAGGCAGAGTGAGGACAAGGAGGAGGGGCAGGGATGCTGAGCCTCCTCCTGTGCTGCATCTCTGAGCTGGGGAGGGACAGGTGGGAGTGGGGGCTGTTTGCCAGCACAGGCAGCTACGTCCAGGATCAGGTAGGTTCACCTCAACCCTACCAATGCCTTCCAGATACAGAGACCCCAGAAGGGGTCTCCTGCCAGAAGGACCCAGCTGGGTTACCCCAGAAGCTCTTCCCAAATGTTGCCTTTCTTAGGGCAGTGGTCTCACAAACCTGTGGAAGGAATGCACCTATGCCCCATTCTGCAGATGGACAAACCAAGGCTCCAAGAAACCAGACTCTTTGCTTAAGAAACACAGAATAAAGTCCCCAGGCTCTGGTTTTGAGGTCTGCACTAGGTTTGGTCCACAATGTGGGTGAGTGCATTTGGTTGTTAGAATCTCCTTGTTTCCTAATTATTATAATTCCTCCTCCGCCACTCCACCACCCTGCCTTTGCTGGTCTGGTTTATACCTGTGGAGTACAGCCACATCAGAGATGCCAGATTGCCTTTGCTGTTCCTATTCCCCTTTGGGTAGGGTGTCCTGTCTTTCCTCTGCTCACAACTGTTCTTGCAGAGACCAGCAGGGAGGGAGAAAGACCCACCCTCTCCCCCGGCTCTCTGGAGTGTCTCTGGGGCCCTGTGCTGCGGGCAAGATAATTTGGCTAATGAACTCGTTAAAGGGCCCCTGGTGACCCGCCCTGGCCTCCCCTTGGCCCATCTGGGAAATTCCACTGAAAGGCTGAGAGCGCTCTGCAGTTTCGCTGCCGTCTGTCACTGCAGGAGGCGCGAAGTGGTGACTCTAGGCCCCTTACATTAAAATAATTACCCAACGGAACAGGTGGCCCACTCCTGGCGCCCAGACGCATCTGGGCCTGGAACTGAGGCTGCCAGGGAGAGAGAACGGCCCGCCCAGGGGAGGGCAGGTCAGACTGGAGCCAGGGAAGGCGGAGAAGGGCCTTCGTAGGCCTGTGGATCCCTGAACACCCGGCAACTGGGTGGCCAAGGCCTTGGGAGAGGGAGGCAGCTTGCTCAGCCACCCACTCTCACTGTTTGCTGGTGCCAGAATCGAACTTCTTGCTGTCATCTGACTCCGAGGCTGGTGTGCATTTCTGTGCTGAGCCTACACCCGGGAGGTGCGGGGGGGGGGGGGGGGGGGGCTCGCAGGAGAGGGCGCCTGCTACCCCAGCATCCCAGCGGGAAACTGGAGACAGGCAGCACAGGTAGCATGTCTGAGCGTGTGTCCATGTGCACTGAGTGAGCACGCACCGAAAGCCTGGGAGCATGTGTGCATGTGTGTGCAAGGTGGCGTCCTGTTCTGGAGTTCACGCGGAGACTGCAAAGGGAGTTGAAGAGGTCCCCCCTGCAGTGTAGCTTAAGGAGCGGAGCAGCCCCGGCGAGAGGCCAAGCCTATTGCCAAAAACACGTATTACACTGCGACATTCTGTAAATGAGATAATGATACATAAACCCGATGATCGATGTGACGGGCCTGGATGTCTTCTCTAAATTAGCTGCTCACATCGACTGCTAATAATGTGAGTTTATGAAAGCAATTTCGGTTCAAACGGCGAGAGGGTCTTCTTACTCTAATCAGCCTGCCTGGCTAATGGACGAGGGGGTCAGGCTGAGCGTTATTGACACGCCCGTGCCCTTAACCTGTTTCCCAATAAAGCTGATTAGTTTTTGTCAATTCATCAGCTAACCACTCTGGCTGGAACCGCATCAAAGCCGTATTTGTTCAACGGAATCAACAAGTCACAGATCGGCACCGTTCAGGGGCCGAGCTGGTCAGGACCTGCCTTAGGGAAGAATGTCCATGAGGTATTCCTCTGAGCTGGAGAATCCTAAAATGAGTAGGGCAGAAATGCAGTCTGGAGGCTTCCTTCCATTCTCTGCCTTAGACTTGCTTGGGACTACACTGGACGATCTGAAAAGAGGGTACTCTAAATTCAAGTTGGGCCAGGCCACCTTCTGGCAGGGTCGAGCCTGGAGGGGATGTGTGAAGTGGGAAACAGAGGAGGTGTGGTTCTGGGGAAGGGTTGGATATAGGATGTCAGGTCTCTTAGGCAGGTGGAAGAGCCGCCTGTCTGCAGCATGCTGACCTCCTCACTTCTGCTCCAGGACAAGGGAGGACCCCTGTGACTGAATTTTCGGGGAGAAGGAGCCAAACTAGTGAAGGCTTCAGCCAGATGAGAATGCCCCCCTCAGCCAGGGCTGCAGGTGTGCTGGACTGGGCAGGGAGGAGGACATGGCTCCCAGCCTCCCTCAGCTCTCTCCACAACTTGACTGAGTCCAGTGAGGTGGAGGTGACCTCTAGCTCTGGCCCTTGGATGAAGAAAGGAAAATGTGCACTGTCCCTTTAAGCCCCCAGCCAGGGCTGCCTCCAGGGCCCCATCCCCCTTCAATTTAATTTCATTAAAACAGAGCATGAATATTTCTATTAAACCTAAAATGAAATATGAAGCCATTTAGACTCTGCCTGCACCAATCACCCAGATTTATGACTTTTATTCATCACATCAAGAGCTTGGAAAAATGAATTTTCTTCACCCAGGAAGGAAATAAAACCTCAGGCTTGGTCATTTCCAGAAAGCTGTTAATTTGACCATGTGGTAATTACTTTCACAATTAACTAAAATACAAATCAACTTGACAAATTGGGCTAGTTTATATATTAATTAGCCCGCTTAAATTTATTCATTATGAAAAGACAATTTAAGGGGACCTGCAGTGTCTGTTTTATTGCAATAAATTATTGTAAGGAAATGGGACTAATAAAACATCATAATATTTAAGGATATAGTACACGCGTGGGGGTGTGCTTTATTGACAATTTCATTTTCCAATTAGTAATTTTGTTGTAATATATCTGCGAACCCGGGACTCCTGGGCAGGGAGACAGGATCCCCCAGGTCCGGGGCGGTCAGAGTGGCGGGTCGGAGCCGCGGGAGCGAAGGCCAGGTCCAGCGGCAAGCTGCGGGCGGGCGAGTTGGCTCTCAAGCAGGCGCTGGGGTGCAGCGAGAAAGTCTTGGACGCAGCGGACCCAGGCGGGGATGCGG
Organism: Peromyscus nudipes; assembly: GCA_902168325.1. Classification (NCBI taxonomy): domain Eukaryota; kingdom Metazoa; phylum Chordata; class Mammalia; order Rodentia; family Cricetidae; genus Peromyscus; species Peromyscus nudipes. Next base: position 26,965 of record CABHPH010159148.1, on the reverse strand, counting down.
CGGCGCTGCGCCCCGCGGGGTCCTCCCCCCCACAGGTCGCGGGTCTGATTTAATAGAATGTCGATAGAATCATTCGATGCCTTTTAGCTTGTGATCTTTATAAATGTCCCTCTATTAAATTAGAAAATGATTCTCTTCTCGTTTAATTGTATTCTTTCGTTTCTTATTTCCAATTAATTAGTCCTATCGACGTTGCAATATTTTAAGCGACTTGAGTCCGTTTCCAGTTAGAATATATGGGTCAACGCATTCAGTTTTATACTCGACAGAACTATATAATGTGGGTTTTAACTACTCGTCCCCATCTGTCTTAACCACCTGGCCGCCTTGTGTCTCCTTCCTGGGGTCGGTGGGCCCTCACGGCCCCTGCGTGCTCCCCTGCTCCGGCAGGCACTCTTCAGTCCCCAAGACCAGTTGGCAGGGCCTTTGTTTGAGATTATTTGTTTTAAACGTGTCCAGTCCAGTGGGTCCCGGACAAGCAGACCTGTAGAGAGTACCAGCAAGGGTGTGGTTCAATATCTGAGGGGTTACGTTCCCCTAAAGAGAGGAAAGATGAGGATTCTGGGCGGTGGTGGTGCTTGTCTACTCGTGCCCTCTTCGGCCCTTTCTTTACACAGGGTCGCACTTTATAACCCTGGCTAACCTGCAACCCCCTACATAGCCCAGGCTCACCTCAAACGTTGTGCCTATCTTCCTGCCTCTGCTTTGGGGTTACAAGCATGTGCCACCACTTCCGCTCATAAAGCTACTTTTAAGTATATGGCGTTGGACCCCCCCTTTTTTTCTCTGTCCTGTCCCTTTACCCTTGCTGTGGTGGGGCATACATACACTTAAGACCCTCAACAGCGCCGGGACCCACAGACACCAGCCGCCTACAGTTCATGATTCCTCCTAGTTCAACCTCACAGGTTCCTTCAACTTCTTTTGAGCTGGCGCTGCTTCCTCAGCACTCCACACACCACGCACACGCGTGGCGGCGGCGAGGTAATTCAGGATGCGGGTCTCCGGCAGCCCAGCAGCCCTACAGCCCTGCTGTATGTCAGGTGGCAGGGAGATGGGGCGCATTTTCCCTGTTTGGACGGTGCGTGTGGGGGTGGGGGGGTGGGGGTGGCGGCTCGGGGTGTGGCATCTGCCAAACCAGAGGCCAAAGCCTCTTTTCTCCACACCCGGAGGGGAACGGAGTTAGGAAAATGTCTACTTTGGGTTGGGATTCACCCCTCACATCCCCTCAGCTTCTTTCTTACTAGAGTCAGAAGAACTACCTAAACCGCATGGCCTGTCACCTCGATTTGCATCTGCAAAAGCCATGCTTCTTTCTAAGGTCTATGTCCCAAAACGACGGGAGGGGGTGTCTAAGGACCCACTGAGGATCCAGGAAGGTGTCACCTCTCCCTCAGCAACAGCCATGGCAGATGGCTTCCTGTCCTTAGTTCTGCCGCTGGTCACAGGGCCAGCTGACTGGCTGAAGGGTTTACCATTCAAAATCTGCCTGTTCCAAGCCTCTTGACAAACCAGATAAAAGAAGGTAAGTGGCCTCCCTCCAGTCCTAGATCTCTTTCCTGAGGTACCTGGGTGCTCCTTCCACAAACAGTAGGGGTGTGTGTGTGTGTGTGTGTGTGTGTGTGTGTGTGTGTGTGTGTTCTCTACAATCACATTTTTAAAAAGAAGGTGGACTCAGGTCTGCTGGAGCGGGAGCTCCTTGCTTTAGTGCTGACAGAGTGAGTCTTCTCAGGAGTCTCCAGCGCTGCCCTCTCTGGCAGGCAGCTTTCCCTAAGAACTTTCCAACATCCCCTTAATCCTCCCCCCATCCACTGGGAAAGTTCTCCACTTCTTAGGCACTTTCTGGGATTGTCCCAAAGGGGATAGTAAATTCGGCAACTCCAGAGCATCTGCACCTCCCAGCCTCCCCCAGCTGTTCCTCTGCCACCCTGGACCAGAGCTGGGCCAAGCAGGGCTGCTTCTCATCTGGATGCTCAGTCTGAACTCAGTCTGAACTCAGTCTGATCAGAGCCTTTGCCTGAGACAGGCTGGAGCTGGTTGCCAGAGCTCACTTCCCAAAGCAGAGCAGAGCCACCTTCTTGCCGCTGGCTCTTCATCTGCAGCACCTCAGTGGTCCCTCTCTGTCACCTTTGCTGTACTGTTTCTGCTCTCTTGGACACAGCTAGGCTGTTTAACATGCTCTAAGTCAGAAAGAGTTTTTAAGGTTCTTTGTGTTTGGTTTTAAGAGACAGGGCAGTAGTTTAAATGCCATTTTTGGGCTGGTGGAATTTAAAGCCTTTTGGAAGAGGACGTGTGTGTGTATGTGTGTGTGTGTGTGTGTGTGTGTGTGTGTAAATGAGGAAACGGAACCAGAGATAGAATGAGGAAGGAAGCAGTGCTTTTGGAAGAGCCAAGCACAGAGCCCGGTGTTTATCAGTGATGGGGGTAGGGGGATGGTGCCATAGAAATACTCCCAGCATGCATCGGAAGGCAACACTGGATCATCTTCCATTTTTATCTGCCAGTCTACTCTTGTTTGTCTCCTTGCTTGCCACATTACCTAACTGGCCAACCGGTTTTATATATTTGGGTTTCAATTTCATCATTATGAAATTTTTATTTTGCCATCTCCAGTCATTTTGACAACTATAAAATAATCAAATGTAGAGGAAGCACTTTCATTTGTGTTTTTAAAAATATATGGCAGAAGCTCACGGAGAAAAGGTGTTTTAAACTGGCTGGGAGTCCTTTTTAAATTTATTTTTAATTGTTTCATTTCATTTTATTTATTTATTTGTTTGTTTGTTTGTTTGTTTTTTGTTTTCAAGATGGGGTTTCTCTGTGTAATAGTCTTAACTGTCCTGGAATTTGCTTTGTAGACCCGGTTGGCCTCAAACTCACAGAAAGCCAACCTGCCTGGAGTGCTAGGGTTGAAGGCGTGGACCACCACACCCAGCTTTACTTTTAATTTTTTAGCTACTTGTTTTGTTTTACCTATATTCCAGGGCTTTGCCTGAATATTTGTATGTGCACCCGAAGGTCTTTGGACCTCCTGAAGCTGATGGTTGTGAGCCACTGTTGGGAGCCAAACTCTGTCTTCTGAGCTGCTGAGCCATCTCTCCAGCTCCTGGCTGAGAAGCAGACAGAGTGTGACTAGCCCATGTGACCTCAGCCCCATCTTATAGCCGAGGAGACAGATTTGCTTCATTTCCTCCCAAAGTGCACATCTAGCAAGTGGTTTGAACCACTTGTAAGGGAACTGTTACACTGAAACCCTGTCTCAAAAAGCAAAACAATTAAAAATAAATTTAAAAGGCCTCCCAGCCAGTTTAAACCACCCCTTCTCCATGAGCTACTGCCAGATTTTGTAAAAACCACATGTGAAGCTGGCGGTGGTGGTGGTGGTGGTGGTGGTGGCGCACACCTTTAATCCCAGCACTTGAGAGGCAGAGGCAGGGGGATCTCTGTGAGTTCGAAACCAGCCTGGTCTATATAGCAAGTTCCAGGACAGCCAGGACTGTTACATAGAGAGACCCTGTCTGGAAAAACAAAAACAAAAACAAATGAACAAACAAACAAAAACCACAAATGAAAGTGCTTCCCTTACAGCCAGAGTTTGAGCCCAGTCTATTCTGATCTCAGGCCATCTTGGTCCAGGTCCTGCAATGGCTGGGTACTCACGGTAGACTTTGCACAGGAGAGGTGTGACCTGTGACCTCTGACCTGTAAACTGGACACTTCGTGCCCTTTTCCTGAAGACCAATTCCAGCTGCCTCTAGGATTTGAGCTTCAGTCTTTGTCATTCAAGAGTTACAGCTCTGGCAGGGTGTAGCTCAGTTGACAAGTATTTGCACTCCTTGCATGAACACAAGAACACAAAGTGTTCAGCTCTAGGTTTACTTAGGCATGGTGGTCCACACCTATAATCCCAGCATGAGGGGACTCGGGGGTCAGGGAGAAAGATTCCAGCAAACAGATGCAGCTGCAGAAATAGGATTTAAAACTCACCCTGCAACCCTCGATGAAATAATGGCTGTAGGCAAACAGGGAAGAGAATGCACCCTCCTCCTTAATTAGAAAAAAAATAAGTCACAGCTTAACCACCTGTGTATTTGCAACACTCGATAGCACCGAGTGGTAGGAGAGGAAGAGGATCTGGCTGGACACCCCACTGCACCAGGCGGCTGGGAGAAGGAGTCTGGATAGCCATTTATACACAAGCCGGTGAAGCCGGTGGGAAGGCGGTATGGGAGGCCAGTTGAGATGGGAGAGGATGAGCAGCAGGCAGGGGAGGAGGGCCCGGAGGAGACCATGGAGGAGGACAATCATTGGATGCAACTCCTGAAAGACACATTTTTAAACATAAATTCAATTAAAGATTAAGATGTAAAATCCAAAATGCAGATTATAGAAAATTAGCCAGAAGAATGGAGATGATAATCAAAAGAGGAAAATAGGGGTTTTAAAGGAATAATTGACAAAACCCACAAAATAGGAATGAACAATATAGTTTAGTGTGTATATGTTATAAAATATCATAATCAAGCCAGGTAATGCATCCGTGTGTGTGTGTGTGTGTGTGTGTGTATGAGTGTGCATACGTGTGTGTGTGCATACACGTGTGTACTGAGAACATTTAGGATCTTCCTTCTTAACAAATGCCAAGCAGATTGTACTTGGTTAACTGAAATCACCATGCTGTACTTCACCTCTCTAGAATCCAACCATTCTGTTGAATCTGAAGTCTATACCCTCAGACCGGGATCTTGCAGTACAACCAACATTCCACTCTCAGTCTGTCTAGATTCTGTGGGTGAGCCTTCTTCTGTGTGACTTTCCAGAATGTCTTGAAGCTTTATTCATTCTGGATGAAAGGGTAGGATGGATTTCCTTCTGTTCATGGCTGAATAACATCCAGCAGTGCACGCTGCCATCCACTGTTGGGTTTGCTGTGCTGTGGCCGTTCTGAATAGTTTTACAGTGGACACAGGAGCGTGGAGACCATTAAGGAATCATGTTGGCATGATTCCTTTCGGGAACATGCTCCTAAGCAATGCTGCTGGTTCATGTGGCAGTTCTATTTCTAGGTTGTTGAGGCATCTTCTTGTCCTTCATTCTACAGCAGTAATTTAGAGGTGTGCATCCACATCCTTCCCAACACTGGCCTCCTGGCCTGATAGCAGGACAGAGGGTGTTTTTGACTCGTGTCTCATTGAAGGTTTGAGAGGGTGAGCACTTTTTTTTCTGTTCTTGTTGGCCATTTGTGTTTGCGGTGGGAAGTATCTGTTCGGGTCTTCTGTCTACTCACAGATGTTTTCTCTCATGGTGTAGCAGCCTTTCACTGTGGTGCTTCCTCTGCTTGCCACGTCTCTCCAATTTGATGCAATTCCATTTGTCTATTTCTTTTGTATTTGTTGCTTATACTTTTATTTTTTAAAGATTTGTTTAAATTTGTTTTGTCTTGTTTTGTTTTTTGTTTTGTTTTGTTTTTGTTTTTCAAGACAGGGTTTCTCTGTGTACCTTTGCGCCTTTCCTGGGACTCACTCTGTAGTCCAGGTTGGCCTTGAACTCACAGAAATCTGCCTGGCTCTGCCTCCTGAGTGCTGGGATTAAAGGTGTGCGCCACCACCGCCCGGCTAAATTTTTTTGTGTGTATGAGTGTTATGCCTACATACTGCATGTGTGTCTAGTGACCTCAGAGGCTAGAGGGTGACAGATTCCCTGGGACCAGAGTTACAGACAGCTTTAAGCTGCCATGCAGTTGCTAGGAACCAAACCTGGGTCCTCTCAAAGAGCAGTCAGTGCTCTTAACCACCAAGTCATCTCTCAACTCCACCTATACTTTTAGATAAACATATTAAAACAAAAAAACATTTCCAGGACTGGTTTCAAGGAGCTTTCCCTGGGGCTGGAGAAACAGTTCAGCAATTAAGAGAATTGGCTGTTCTTCCAGAGGACCTGGATTTGATTCCCAACACCCACATGGCAGCTTACAACAGTCTGTAACTCTAATTCCAAGGGATCCAGTGTTATCTTCTGGCCTCTATGGGTGCCAGGCACACATGTGGTACACACATACATACATACACACACACACACACACACACACACACACACAATATTCATATACATAAACTAAATTTTAAAAAGAAAAGGAGGTTTTCTCTACGAATTATATAGCTATAGATCTTACATTTAAGTTTCTAGTCCATTTCAAGTTAATTTTTGTGGGGCGTTGACGGTAAGGACCCTGTTTCACTCTTCTACTTAGAGATACCCAGTTTCCCCAACACTGCCCTTTCCAAGTCCTGTATCTTGGCACCCTTGTCAGATACAGGTAGACATATAGACACGAGGGTTTATTTCTGGGTCCTTGATTCTGTTCCCTTGGTCTACATGTCTAATTGTAGACTGTACCATACCGTTTTGATTACTGTAGCTTCCTAATGTAACGTGGAATCAGAGTGTGATTGTTATGAATTTGTACTCGTGGGGGATCCCCAGCTGGCCGGGCCAGGATATCCCACGCTTGCAGGGAACCATGCTGGCATGCTGGGCAGATGCAGCGGCAGATGCAGCTGGCAGGCGACCCAAGCCATGTGGGCATGGAGTCGGGGCAGCAGTGGACAGTCATTCACGACCCAGATCCTGCATCTGTATGGAAATGGTTTACTGTAACAGAGAGATGAAAAGAAAGATAGGAAAGAGAGAGAGAAGAGAGAGGGAGGGGGGTGTAGAGGGTGCACACCTCATAGGAGGAAAAGTGGAAGAGAGAGAGGAAGGGGAGAAGTTTTTCCTTAAAATGAGGTTTTTATGTCAGGACGCAGGGCGGTGCCAAAGGGTTTCCAAGGGGTGGGTCAGAATATTAACAGTGATGCCTGCTGTTCTTTGGTTATTTGAGGTTTGTTGTAGTTAGATGGGAATTTTAGGATTTTCTTTCCTTCCTTCCTTCCTTCCTCCCTTCCTTCCTTCCTTCCTTCCTTCGTTTTGTTTTTCTGTGACTTTTTGTTTGTTTCAGATATTTTAGGTTTGTTTATCTTTCATGTGAAGGAGTGTTTTGCCTTTATCTATGTATGTAAACTAACTGCATGCATGTCTGGTCCCTGCAGAGGCCAGGGGTGGGTGTAGGAACACCTGAAACTGGAGTTATGGATGGTTGTTTACCACCATGTGGGTGCTGAGAACTGAATCCAGGTCCTCAGCAAGAGCAACAGATGCTCTTAACCACTGAGATATTTCTCCAGTCCCCATTTCTTTAGCTTTTGAGATAGGCTCTCATTTTGCAGCCCAAGCTGGACTGGAATTCATTATGTAATCCAGGCTAGCCTTGAACTCTTGACAATGTTTCTTCCTCAGACTCACAATATCTGAGATTACAAGCATGAGCCACTATACGCACTTTAATTTTTTTTTCTACTTTTGTGAAATCCACCCCTGTAATTCTGCATTGAATCTGCAGATCTCTCTGGGCAGTAAGACATTTTTCAGCAGGAATTCAGATCCATGAACTCGATCCTTCTCCCTGTGACCTTTGCCTTATTGTTTGTAGTCTTCTTCCATTTCTCTCATCCGGGTTACAGTTTTCAAGACAAGTAACCTTTCACCTCAGTTGAATTTATGTGCATGTATCTTCTTCTTCTTCTCCTTCTCCTCCTCCTCCTCCTTCTCCTTCTTCTCCTTCTCCTCCTCCTCCTCCTCCTCTTCCTTCTTCTTCTTTTACTTCTCCTTTCTTCTTTTTTTTTTTTTTGAGACAGCATCTCTCTATGTATTTTTGGCTGTTCTGGAACTCGATATGTAGACCAGGCTGGCCTTGACCTCACAAAGATCTGCCTCTATCTCCTGAGTGTGAGACTACGCCTGGCTGGCTATATTTTCTTCTTCTTCTTCTTCTTCTTCTTCTTCTTCTTCTTCTTCTTCTTCTTCTTCTTCTTCTTCTTTTTTGGTTTGGTTTTTCGAGACAGGGTTTCTCTGTGTAGCTTTGCGCCTCTCCTGGAACTCACTTTGGAGACCAGGCTGGCCTCGAACTCACAGAGATGCGCCTGGCTCTGCCTCCCGAGTGCTGGGATTAAAGGCGTGTGCCACCACCGCCCGGCTTCTTCTTTTTGCTACTAGTACAGATGGGATTGTTTTAAATACATGACTGTATATAGAGATGCTGCCAATCTTTTACATTTTTATTACATTTTTTGTGTATTGAGTGTGTGAGTGTGAGTGTGTGTGTGCGCGCGCGCGCGCGCGCGCGCACACACACATGCCACTGCTTGTGCAGAAGTCAGAGGACAACTTGTAGGAGTTGGTTCCCTTCTTCCACCATGTAAATTCAGAGACTTGAACTCAAGTACTCAGACTTAAGTGGCAAGAGCCTTTACCAACTAAGCCATCTCATCCACTTTTTTTCTGAACAAATCCTCCAATGTGTTCTTTAATTAAGTCCACTGGTATTTTGTTGATGTTTTGCATCTCTGGGTATTTGGGATTTACTTTTTCTTTTCTTTTTTTTCTTTTTGGTT
>CABHPH010159148.1:0-18376 GCA_902168325.1 Peromyscus nudipes | reverse complement strand
GCCTCCCGAGTGCTGGGATTAAAGGCGTGCGCCACCAACGCCCGGCTTCTTTTTGGTTTTTCAAGACGTGGTTTCTTTGTGCAACAGTCCTGGCTGTCCAGGAACTTGCTCTGTAGACAGGGTGTCCTCAAATCAAACTCGGAGATCCACCTGCCTGTGCCTTCTGAGTGCTGGGATTAAAGGAGTGAGCCACCACCACCCAGCTTGGAGGTTTATTTTCCTTATGCTACTCTAATTTGACTTTGATGCTCTTTGGAGCTCTGGGCTTCTTCCTCTCTCTCTCTCTCTCTCTCTCTCTCTCTCTCTCTCTCTCTCTCTCTCTTTCTCTCTCTCCTTCCTTCCTTTCTTTCTTTTTTGGTTTTTCAAGAAAGGGCTTCTCTGTGTAATAGCCCTGGCTGTCCTGGAACTTACTTTGTAGACCAGGCTGGCCTTGAACTCACATAGATCCATCTGCCTCTGCCTCCCAAGTGCTGGGATTAAAGGTGCGTGCCACCACATGCCCAGTAGAGCTCTGGATTTCTAAAGTGAGTTGGAGGGTGCTTCCTAAAGAGACATTAAGAATTTTTATTTATTTTATGTATATGATTGTTTTGCGTGTGTGTGTGTGTGTGTGTGTGTGTGTGTGTGTGTGTGTGTGTTGCCTGGAAAAGCCAAAGAAGGCCTAGGATCCCCAGGACTGAAGTTACAGAAGGCTGTAAGCTGCCATGTGGGGACTGGGAACTGCTATGTCAATTCTCCAATCTCAAAGAGACATTTAAAATAAAACAAAACAAAACACATTATTGTGTATGTGTGTGAATGTAGTATATGTACACATTTGCAGTTGCATCCTCCTGTGCATGGGCAGTGGCTGGATGAGGACACCAGATGTCGTGTTCTGTCACCCTCTACCTTATTCTCTTGAGACAGGGCCTCCCACTGAACCTGGAGATAGGCTGGTGGACAGCAAGCCCCAGTGACTTTCCTGTCTTTGTCCACATAGAACTGGGGTTACAGGTCACAGCCATACCCAGCCCTGTGTGTGTGTGTGTGTGTGTGTGTGTGTGTGTGTGTCGCAGTGGGATCTAAACTCACGTCCCGGTTCTTGCACAGCTGGTACTCCTACCCACAGACGTATTTATCCAGCCCCAAAGAAACATTTCGGTTGGAGTCTCTGGTCAAGTGTCCTGGACTCAGGAAGGGGCAGCCTTTCCAGTCCCTTCTCACAGCATCCAGGTAAGTGTGCATGAAGGAGACAGGTCCTGAGGAGTGGACACTCCAGAACTGACTTAGATGAGAGCAGGTAACACAGGACCTGGACCCAGCAATCAGGGAAGGGGCAGGGGGTGAGATTCAGGGCAAGGTGACTGTGAATGCTGCCAAGTTGGTGATGAGGAGAGTGTTTGCCCACCGGCATTAAAATCCCATGAATCATTGACAAGAAACCAAACAGCGCTGGATCTATATAACAATTTGAACTCATACTGCTCCAAGTAAAATCAAATTAGAAGTCTTTCCCCAATTAGATTATGCAAACGCTGACACAGAGCTCAGCAGCACTTGGTGTTTGTATGACAGCAACCCTACCTTACACCTCGCACAGCGAGGATATTCTCAAGCACACCCACCTTGACACCGGGTTGTGTCAACATTCTACCTCTAGATAATAAATATGAGACACAGCACACACTGCTTTTAATTGCATCGATAAACTGGGATTAACCCCCAAGTCAGGCTTCACTATTGCAATTAAATGTCCTCAAATAAATGGTTTCCTCAATAAACAAATGGAAGGGGCTGTGTTTGCCCTGAGTAATAGCAGGTGTAATATTTTACTGGCTAAAGCTAAGTATTAAGTGGAATCACTCACAGGACCTGATTTATTCCCTGAGATCGGAAAGTCATCTTTCATACGTCATGGGCTGCTTTGGTACTGTATAAACAGCTAATGATATCCTAAATCAGGCCAGCTTGACCTTGCCTTTCACCAGAGCTGCTGGGCCTTGGAAACCAAGAGTTGAGGGGTCCTCTAGGAAGCTCAAGAAGGTGACTGTCTTGGACACACAGTTGGCTCTTCTTTGTGGTTTGGTCTTTAGGTTCCAGGGGTTCAAAATTCCAGAATGTGTGCAGACCTGAGGGCTTGGCACATAATCCAGGGGCTCTTTGTGGACCATTTGCTGATTGGTTTTCTGGTTGCTGTAGAGGTGTGTCCAACTTGCAGCCAAAGACACTCATGAATGCTGCCAACACAGGATTGTAAATGTGTGTAAAACATCATGAGGTGATGTGTGTGTGTGTGTGTGTGTGTGTGTGTGTGTGTGTGTGTGCTTGGCAAGGTTCTTAAGTATGACCTTTGTGTATTGGGTACTCCTTTGGCCATGGGAATAACCCAGATGTTCATCTGAGTCCTGTTGACCTCTGAACTCTCTTGGTAAAATTTTACAAAGAATTATTTTTCCTTGTTTTTTGGTTTGTTTTGGTTTGGTTTTTTGTTTGTTTGTTTGTTTGTTTTGGTTTGTTTGTTTGTTTGTTTTTTGAGACAAGGTTTCTCTGTGTAGTTTTGGTGCCTGTCCTGGATCTCACTCTGTAGACCAGGCTGGCCTCGAACTCACAGAGATCCGCCTGGCTCTGCTTCCCGAGTACTGGGATTAAAGACAGGCACCACCACCGCCCGGCTTTGTTTTGTTTTTGAGACAGGGTTTTACTCTGTAGCCCAGGCTGGACTACAACTCATTATGTAGCTCAAGCTAGCCTTGAACTTACAGCAATCCTCCTGTTTCAGCCTCTCAAGTACTGGGACTTTAGGCCTGAGCTACCACTACACAAGGAATTTGTAAAAGCCAAATTTATCTCTTTCACAAGACAAGAACGCTTTTCTTTGTTTTAGTGTTTGGACAGAGTACAGGTTTTGAGGGTTCTGAGGCTCACAGCTTGAGCCAGCCTAAACTCAGGACTGTGTGTCCAGGGGCTGGGCAGTGAGAGGAGAGTACATGTCCTTGGGGGCTAAGGTGAGCGCATCTAATGAATAGCATCTAACCTTCCACAGAGTAGAATGGAGCAGCATGCTTTTTAAGGCATCTTATGTACATAGACATGTATTTATTTATTTAGTGGGGAGTGGGGAAGGTGCAGCACATGTGTGGAGGTCAGAGGACAACTTGTAGGAGTCAAGTTTCTTCTTCCATAATGTGGATCCCAGGGACTGAACTCAAGTTGTTAGGCTTGGCAGCAAGCACCCGGACCTGCTGAGCCATCTTTCCAGCACCAGGGTATCATTTTTGTTCTATGCAGTCCAGAAGGTATAGACCAATGTTCTAATAGCTAAAGTTTAACTAGTTGTCAGCTTTGTTTTTTTGAATTTGTAGATTCTTTTAGTCTGGTTTTTGATGTTTTTTTTGTTTTGTTTTGTTTTTTAGTGAAAAATCTATGAGAATTTGTGGGTTTTGTATTTTTGTGTTCATTATAAATCCATTGTAGGGCCTGAGAGATGGCTCAGTGGTTTAAAGCACTGGTTGCTTTTCCTGAGGATCCTAGTTTGGTTCCCAACATTCCAGTTCCAGGGGATCCAAGCAGGAAAAATATTCATATGTATTAAATAAAATAAATGAATCTAAAAAATTAAAATAGATTTATCTGCAGTAATTTTTCTTTTTCTTTCTTTCCTTTTTTTTTTTTTTTTGAGTCAGGGTCTCATTGTGTATCCTTGACTGTCCAAGAACTCACTCTGTAGACCAGGCTGGCCTCAAACTCATAGAGATCTGCCTGCCTCTGCCTCCCCGAGTGCTGAGATTAAAGGCGTGTGCCGCTATGCCTGGCTCTGTTGCTTCTGGAGCTTTGCACTGAGAAGCACTGACCTATAAATCTAATAGTTGCATATCAAGCTATTTAAAATAATGCATTATATCTAAACACCCTACCAAGCAAGTCTTGGGGTTCCTTCTGGTCCATGGGACAGAGGTCCTCTGAGCTGAGCAGAGACCATCTTGTTCTGACCAGAGAGACTCTGAGGACTTAGCCTAGGGTTGCCTCACAGGGAGGGGATGAAGGTCTCAATTAGCTTTTACTACGCCGAGAGGGCCTGTGGGCACTCCTGTGCCCTCCCCTCTGTGCACCAGAGGTCTAAGCCCCTACTGGGGCTATTGATTTAGTTAAAGAGCAATTTAGGACACATTTTATTAATATTCTCGACATCGCCGTCACTGTCGCCTTTTCGTCATCCTAAATGATGTCCGAGCTCCACTTATTTTTAGTTAGTGAATCTTTCCTAATTATATCACCACTGGGGGGGAAACACTTGCTCAGCTCCAACACCGTCAGAAAATATGCACAAAAATTACCGTATGACTTAAATATATCAACATTACCTTCTTTTTAACTGATGGCCTAGATATGGTTTGTCTTTCCCAAACTGTTATAAAGCATTTTTAGATGATAAATGCTATCAGATGGAAATAAAATATTTAACACACAGGACCTCTTCCCGAGCGTGAATATATCTACAGATAATTGTAAGCTCCTAGGAATACTTGATGGGAAATATATTGATAATACAATTTTTCTTTTCAAAGAGATTGTAATGATTGCAAATTTGGTTTGATAATTAAATTAATAAGGACTGCTAGATTCCAGCATGGGCCTCTTAGTGATATACAGAGCTAATAATATCTGTCTCACCAGCTAAAGAGGTTTTAAAAGACTGGGTCAGGTGATCTCCACTGGTGTTTCTCTGCCCTTTGGAGTTAAGTGTGTCAAGTGTCATCTCTGAAAACTTTCGTGAGAAAACAAAATGGTCCACTAATACCCTCATTTTATTGTTAAAAATAAAAATATTTAACAGAGGGGCTGAAGAGCTGTCTCCATGCTCATGCGTCCTGTGCATCTGTAGAGGCCGGGAGAAGGTGTCAGAGCCATCTCCCCACAAGTGCAATGTTAACACTGCTTATTTCACAGACCTAGAGACAAGGCTCAGAGAGGCTGAGAGCCTGTGGAGATGGCTGACCTGCCAGTTTCAAGCAGGAACCCTCAGCTGGAAGTGAGGGTGGGTGGGGTGGCTGTGTGCTGGAGACACCAGTGCCCTGAATGGGGCACCCAGAGCTGTTGGATTCTGTTCACGTTCCTTGGCTTTGTGTTTGGGAGTTGGTAACCTCAGCCCCCTCTGGCTGTGACCATTCTGATGGCCTTTCCAGATTGGCCCCGGCCGGGTCTTGAGCAAGTAAGTGAGCATTGAGCAATTCAAGTGACTGCGCTGCCAGACCCTGGAGGGCGGGAATCTTCCAACGATGTCCTCTGCTTTTCCACCCTGGCCAAGCTAAAGAATTATCTAATCGGGTTGGGGATTTAGCTCAGTGGTAGAGCGCTTACCTAGCAAGCTCAAGGCCCTGGGCTCGATCCTCAGCTCCAAAAAAAAAAAAATTATCTAATCACAGTAGCCATGTAGGAACCAGAAGGCAGAATGAAGTGGCTTGGAAAGGCTCCTTGTCTGTGACTTGTAGAGATGTTGTAAGGTAGAGCAGGATGAAAGCCCTGTGCCTCTGATTCTAAAGCCAACAGAAAAAAAAACCATTTATCTGGGGGCTTGCTTATAGTTTCAGAGACTTAGTCCATTATCATCATGGTGTGGAGCATGGCAGCAGGTATAGCATTGGAGAAGTAGTTGAGAGTTACATCCTGATCTGCAGGCAGAGAGAGAGAGCACCAGGCATGGGCTTTTGAAACCTCAAATCCCACCCCCAGTGACACACTTCCTCCAACAAGGCCAAACCCACTCCAATAAGACCACACCTCCTAATCCTTCTCAAACAGTGCCACTCCCTGATGACTAAGTATTTAAATATATGAGCCTATGGGGGCCACTCTTATTCAAACCAACACAACATGGTGGAGTCCCAAAGAAGAGCAGATAGCAGAAGCTAGAGCAGGGGCTCTGAGCTCTAATTAAACTGGCAGCTTCTATAAGCCAATCACTAGGTTACCTGGGATTGAATCCAGGCTCACATGCTAGCCAAGTACTGTACTGCTGAGCACATTCCCAACCACCATAAAGGCTTACTGCTTCAGTGAACAGTTGGTATCGGCATTAACCCTCTTCTCAGTGCACACAATGGGAAAAGCCCTTGCTGGAGGAGCAGAGTGTGCCATGGCAAAGTCTGTATTAGTCCCAGGAATCCAGACGCATGTCTCTGCCATTGTCACTGGGTCTGGAGCCAAGACTGTTGCTCTAGGGTCAGTTTGGGCAGCAATAGTGAATGGAGTACGTGAGACCCGCTGCTGCAGATGGGTCTGGGCCTGGGCATTGGCACAGCCCCAGGTCCTGCTGGGCAGGTGGGTGGGTGTATTGGCTGGTTTTGTGTGTCAACTTGACACCAGCTAGAGTCATCAGAGAAGAAGCCTCAGCTGAGGAAATGCCTCTAAGACATCCAGCTGAAAGGCATTTTCTCAATTAGCGATCAGGCAGGGAGGGACCAGGCAATGGTAGGTGGTGCCATAGCTGGGCTGGTAGTCCTGGGTTCTATAAGAAAGCGGGCTGAGCAAGCCATGTGAGGCAAGCCAGTAAGCTGCTCTCTCCCCACCCCCCTTCCTCCACAGCCTCTGCATCAGCTCCTGCCTCCAGGTTCCTGCCCTGCTTGAGTTCTTGTCCTGACTTCCTCCAATAGTGGACTCTGATCTGGAAGTGTGAGCCAAATAAACCCTTTCCTCCCCAGCTTACTTTTTGGTCATGGTGTTTTGTAGCAGCAATAGAAACCCTAACTAAGAAAGTGGGGGTTTCTGAGCCAGTTGTGCTGGGCTCAAGGTCTGATAGGTCCAGTCTTCAGCAGAACCTGCTCAGGACAAGGTAACCCAGACCATGAATCCTATGAGAGGACTGTGAGTGTATCTCAAAGCCTTTTTCTGTTGTCACTGTGGAAATTCTCTCTGTGGTCCCCTGTTCCTGTTGGTCCCAAGCAAGGACTACAAGTTCCCTGCATACTGTGGTCCCAGGATGAGGGCCTTTGAGAATGGGAACCTGGGCCCCAGAGGCCTCAGAGGGATGCAGGCTCAGGATGGTAGATGAGGGCTGGAGTAGGGGGCATGGGTTAAGACCAGGAGAGGAAGGGAGAAGTGTGAGAGTCCCAGGCTGGAGCAAGAGTGGGAAGCAGTACCTTGGCCCACAGTGAAGGGTCAGGGGCTTTGGTCAGTTGCAAAGAGGGTCAGGTATTTCTAGCAGCTTTCCAGACACCTGCCCAACAAGCAGGTGGGAAAGCAGAAGATTCTAAAACAACCCAAATTTCATAGAGATGTCCAGAGCCCTGCAGCTTCCAGCTGTGTTCAAGGACCCCATAGCTCTGTCAGGTTCCAGGTAGTAGAACTATCCAGAGGCGCCAGGGAGGTGGCCATTTTTATCTTCAGAGGACCTTCCCAATATTAAGTGCAATTTATCAAACAATGTTTTGTAGAAATTAACTTCTCAAGGGATCTCTCTATATTACTCTAATTGCACTCCATTGACCAACTGATTTTTCAAATTGCAGTTTTATGAAAAAAAATACAAATATTCTTAGATGAGAAGTGTCTTGGTGGGAATACTGCTTTCAGAGAGGTTTGTAATCTTTATATCTGGGTTTATATATTGCCCTTCTATTGACACTACTTTTTGATTAATATTGTGTAGAACATTCCCTAATGCATCAGCAGAATTAACTATGCAGAAGCATTCAGGCCCACAGACATTATATTGATGAAATGACGTTTTATTGACAAAATGACAGTTTAATACTGAGCTCTCCTGAAACTGTTTATCTCATCAATTGCCTCCATTCTGATAGTGAACCTGTCAAAGCAACGGTGATATAAATCTGTCCTGTTTCACCATGCTGTTTGGAGAATCAATCCGGGCGCCTTGCAACACAGACAGTGTCTCTGTAGGGTATCCTAATTTCAGCTAATTTTTGTGGTCATCCTGCAAATGGCGGTCTTGGGATGGGTCCTGACATTGCTTTTTTGCAAAGCTCTGCATTTCGTACCTCTGGTGGCCTCAGACCTGCTCTCTCTAGGCTCAAGGACAGAACTGTATTCTCTAAACTCACGTGTTGAAGTCTGAATCCCCAGTAGAGACCTTGTTTGGAGACCGGGTCCTCACAGATAATGCCTGTGGGAAGAGGAGGTCATTAGGATGCTCCTAATCCAATATGTTCTCTTAGAAACATAGAGACAGCAGTGCACACAGAGGGATGTCATGTGTGGACTGGCCTGATGCTGCCACAAGTCAGGAGCTGCTGGAAGCTGGAGAGGGGGTGACCTTGCCCACACCAGGACATTGGGCTCTGTCCTCTGGACTGTGTGAGAATGGTGTTTGTAAGAGTATATCGTCATTTTATGAAAGAATAGGTTTCATTGTGGTGTTTTCCAATGTGTATATTATATATTTTGCTCAAATGAAAAAAAATGAATTTTTGTTATTTGGGTTCCCCAGTTTTCTCTATGCTCTGGCAATCCTAGGAGATGAACACATCATTTTCAAACAGTGATATTTTAGGGTTCTCATTGCAGAGCCCAAGGTGAAGCAGGCTAGGCTATGGATGAGGTTCCCACAGGGATTACTGGGGAACAGAGGTCTGGGTATGAGAGAATGCACTCCATGGCTGGGAACCCCTTCATCTACATCACAGAATAGAGTATGGGTGCCCAAGCGAATCTCTAGATAGCTCCTCAGTGTGCCCCTCTGGGAGTGGGCTCCAACACAGCGTATATGCTCATGTGGAGGCCAGATGTGGTCACCAGTGTGCTGGGGGATGTCTTTCTGTACACTGTGAATATATGTTGTTCCCATTGGTTAATAAATAGGCTGCTTTGGCCTATGGCAAGGCAGCTTAGAGGCAGCTTAGGGAAATCCAATGGGAGAGACAGGAAAGAAAAAGGCAGAGTCTAGAGAGATGCCAGCCTGCTGCCCAAGGAGCAACGTGCCAGCAGACCGGAAAAGCCATGGAACACGTGGCAAAGCATAGATGAATAGAAATGAGTTAATTTAAGGTATAAGAGCTAGCTAGCAAGAGGCCTGCCACAGGCCATATAGTCTATAAATCATAGGAAGCCTCTGAATGATGATTTTATAAGCGGCTGTGGGACCTTGGGGATGGGTGGGAATGGAGAAAACTTTCGACTACACCAGTGACTTTTGCAGCTGGCTCTTTTCTCTGGTCCTCACTGAAGCCCAGTGAAGTAGATAACAAGCAACAGTCCTTCAACAAGGAGCTGAAATGGAAAGGGTCAAAGTCAGAGGGGACAGCAGAGAAAAACCGGCCTCGAACCTCACAGCATCTTGGAGCCACCTCAAGGATGGTCAGTCTTTCCCCAGGACACTATGACTTGGAGTCAAGAGTAGGTCAGCAGCCGCTGTTCTGCCGTCTTACCTAGGCTGCCTAGAACTCTGGGTGGCAGGATGCTGCTGTCCTGTCCTTTGAATACCCATTCCTCTCTGTGTACTACTAGATTGGCAATTTCAACAGAGAGGTCTAAGAACCAAGGAGGAACATCGTTTCCACAGTTTCCTTCACTCTTTTGTCCCATGGGCATTCATCAGAAGGACCACCCATGTATTGATCAATGTCTGTGAGTGTCCTTAGTCATTTTCCACTATCTAAAACTGATGGCTGTGTTCACAAATTATCTATGCCCTGCCTAGGGCTCAGTTCTGCCCTGGTAGCTGTCTGGGCAAGTCTGGAAGAGTTGTGGTCTCTACCAATGACCAATCTCCCTTTAGCTCCCTCCCCGGGCAGGACTGGTTCCTCCATGCAGGATGGTCATTCTTCTGGAAGAATCTTTCTCTTCTTGAAGCATTGCTGTGGCTGAGTGGGAACCTGATCTTAAGGTCAGGTCAACATAAACTTGGGTCATCCTTGCCCTGGGGCAAATGTGCCCTTGCAGTCCACCTGTCAATCATCTTCCTTGTGAGGGACAATCTTGCTGCCATTCACAAAGTTTTATCAAACCCACAGAAGGCAACAGAGACGGTGGCCAGAGAAGACTTCCAGCATGTATCAGACAATTTTGTTTGAGCAAAGGATGAAGGTGGGTTCCGTGTCTCTGGCTCAGCCAAATTCCCAAGCTCTGGTTTCCTGACTCAGGAGTTAGAGCTTCTTTACAGGAGCATCATTAGGTAGTCCACAGACTCACTCTGGAAATAAGCAAGGGAATATCAGCCTTGTCTGAAAAAGCGCTCCCATAGCAAAGGATCAGAGCAGGCACTGGTACTGCCACACTGGGCCATTTGACCTGGAGACTCATGCTTATAGACATATCGATGTGCCTGGCTGCACCTGCTCTGTCTTGGATCTGGAAGCTCTGGAAAGGAGGCTCCATCTGCCCAGAAGCCTAGGCCATGTGTCATGTCAGGCAGAGCTTGGCTCCTGGCATGGAACAGAGGCAAACTGACCTTAGTGAGTTTGAGTCAGACAGGGAGCCACTGGAGCCCTCACCAGAACCCAGCAAGGCCTTTAGTAGAAGTTTCACCCATCTGGTGGGCAAAGGTGGTACCTCATGTTTTCTCCTTCAGCAGCCAAACATGTTGAACTTTCACACAGTAGTTATAACTGGCTGTTGATATTTGTCTCTTAGGCAATGTCCCTTTGCCCCCCCCCCCCCGCCCCCACCCACCCACCCCTGGTAGCTTTGTTCAAGGCATAATTGTCCACAATAAGTTGTACATATTTTTACTTTTAAAGAAAATCTTAGCAGGCTAGGTGTAGCACATGCTTTAATCACAGCACTTGGGAGGCAGAAGCAGAAGATCTGTGAGTTCAAGACCAGCCTGGTCTGCATAGCTAGTTCTAGGCCAGCCAAGGCTACATATTATGACCCTGTTTTAGGAAGAAAAGAAGGAAGGAAGGAAGGAAGGAAGGAAGGAAGGAAGGAAGGAAGGAAGGAAGGAAGGAAGGAAGGAAGGAAAGGAAGGGAAGGAGGGAGGTAGGGAGGAAGGACAAGCTGGGGAGATGGCTCAGTGGTTAAAGTACTTGCTACACAAGTGTGATGATGTGAGTTCAGACCCCCAGAACCCACACAAAGCCAGACACAGTAGCATGTGTGGCTGCAGTGATGAGAAGTGGAGAAAGGAGAATTCCTAGAAGCTCAGACGCTGCAAACTTGAAGTATGTAGCAGTGAACACAATCACTATACCTGCTGTGTACTGACTCAACTCTGACATTTTGGTTGTTGGTTTTTGAGAAAGGACCTCACTGTGCAACCCTGTCTGGTCTGGAACTTGCTATGTAGACCAGGCTGACCTTGAACTCACAGATATCCAACTGCCTCTGCCTCCTGAGGGGTAGGATTAAAGGTGTGTGCTACCTACCACACCTAGCTCTAACTTGGAGAAACTGCAAACATGTTTTTTTTTGTTTTTGTTTTTGTTTTGTTTTGTTTGGTTTGGTTTTTCAAGACAGGGTTTCTCTGTGTAGCTTTGTGCCTTTCCTGGAACTCACTTGGTAGCCCAGGCTGTCCTTGAACTCACAGAGATCTGCTTGCCTCTGCCTCCCGAGTGCTGGTATTAAAGACGTGCACCACCACCGCCCGGCTGCAAACATGTTTTGAAGTCACTCTCCACATCCATGCAACACTCATCACGTGTCTTCAGGGAGACAGCAGCTGAGTGGGTGTGATGCAGTACCTCGGTGTGGTCTTAGAGCGATGTAACTGCTGATGTCGTACCTTTTTACAGCTGTTAGGCCACCCGCGTGTCTTCTTTGAAGATAAGCCCATTCATATCCTTTGCCCAATGTTAACATGCTATTTATCTCTTCTTTAAAAATTTTTTTATTATATGTGGATGAGTGTTCTGCCTGAATGCATTTCTGTGTACATATGCATACCTGGTGCCTATGAAAGCCAGAAGAAGGCATTGGATCCCCTGAAACTGGAGTCACAGCTGATTGCAAGCTGCCATGTAGATTCTGGGAATGAAGTGTGGGTCCTCTTCAAGAACAACAAATGCTCTTAAGCACCGAACCATCACTCTTGCCTGCATTTAAAAAACAACAACGAAAAACAAAGCAACAACAAAAAGAAAACCACACACACACACACAGAAGAAAAAGGCTGACTTTCTTTTTCCCATGGCTATCCAGTTGTTCTTGCTCTGTTTGGAGCAGACCATCCCTTTGGTGTTGGATGTCTCGGTCACTCTGTTGAAACACACTGAATACACAAGTAAGACTTGTCCCATTGGCGTATGTCTACCCCGTGCCAGCCTCACTCTGTCTTGAACTCTGTAGAGTGTATTTTGGAATTCAGAAGATAATTTTTCCCTCTTGGTTCCTCTCTGGCCACTGGCTGCCTTCCATAGTCTGTGGACCCATTCCATTCAGCCCTGGCCTTCCATGACCCTGGAATTCCTCTCCCTGTGCTCAGAGACTGTGGTGTTGCCAACAGCCAATTAATTTTTAGTTTGCATCTAGCAATGGATGCTGTGGGTTACTTAGGTCTTGGATTCCAGATTTCATCACGTTTTCTCTGATTCCCCTTGCTGTTCCTTCTCAGGCTTCTTTGTCAACCTATGTCCTGTCTCTGAGACTGGATATCTCCATCCTCAAATCTCTTCCCTGTGCCAAGGGACTTTCATGAGGCCTCAAGTGTCTAAATGTTACCCACATACAAATAAGTCCAGCATTTGCGTCTCTCCCAGGGTTTTAGACGCAGATGTCTCCTTACAACACCTGCTCGACAGATCCAGGCCCAGGGGCTCCTCCACTTCCTCCAAACGTGCTTTGCTTCTGCCTCGGGACATGATGATCCCATCCTTCCACCACTCCTGCGAAACCCCAGACTCACATTGGCACCTCTTTGTTTTCCTGTCTATCAGATGATTCTCTCAACTCTGAGAGAGCTCCCTCTGCAGTTATTTGCCCTGCCCAGGCTACCATCCTCTCTGGGGAGCAGCGGCCCCAGCCATGTGCATACTCTGGAAGGGTCATGGGTTGAGGAAAGGAGTCAGTGTTTTCATTGGAATGGGTGAATGTGGTAGACAGAATAAAGCCCTAAAACCCCAAAGATGTTCAGACCCCAATCGCCAGTCATTTGGTGGAGGGCAAGTAAGATAGACTAGAAAACAAAGAAAGCTGCTGCACTGAGCACTAGGGCAGACAGGGTCCCACAGAGGGGCCTAGAAAATACGGGGACCCTCTCTGTTTCCATCCCCCCCCTTCCCTTTCCCTCTCCCCTCCAGTCCCTTCTCTCCTTCCTTCTTTTCTTTGTTTATTTGTACTGGCCTTGGAAGCCCAGGCCTTGTACATGCCCATCAAGTGCCCTACCACTGACCCACAGCTTCATTTCCAAACATGCATTCCTCCTCCTCCTCCTCCTCTCCTTCTCCCCTTGGACAGGTCTCCCTGTGCAGTCCAGGTTGTGTGTGACCTCATGCTCACTAATTGTGTGTGCAGCCATCCTAGCTCCCAATGAGGTCACAGACGCTGAGGTGCCGCGGTAAAGACGTCAGCATTTGGTTTTGGAGGCTCTGATTCCACCCATAACACCACCGTTGAGGAGTTTCAGTGTGGTGGTGAAGTGAACTTAATATGGATTATGTAGAGAGGGTGGGACAAGGTTCAACTGAGGCTCTTATCTGAGAAGGTCTCAGAGACACGAGGATCTGTGTGACAAAGTGAGGAGGAAGGACAGGACCGGAGGAGGAGCAGGAACTGAGGGGAAATGTCCAGGGGAGTGGAAGAGGGACAGGCAGGGAGGGGAAGGAATGACGGAAATGGAGCAGGAGCGTGTTTAGGCGTCTGTGAGGGACTGGAAAACCATCAAGCAGAGAGGACAGGGTGGCAGTGTCTTAGAAGAGAAAATGAGAGTGAGTCATGGGTCAGGAGGGAACCCAGGGTCAGGAGGGAACCCAGGTACTGGGCCTGTCCTGGGCCTACCCCACAGTTGGGAGGGGTGGCTAGTAGAAACCCCAAAGCAGGAGGCCAAATGTCTGTCCATTCCATCAGAGCAAGATGCCTTCTGAAGAGCTGTCCTAGGGCTCATGGCAAGGCCAGTCTTTGTGCAGACCCATCCTGCTGGACCTGACACCCTCTAGTGCAGGGCTTTGCTCCAGGGCACTTCCTTGAAAACCTGCACTTTTTGTGTGTCACAAACTTTGATTCTAAGTCCTCCTTCAGTGGGGACTGTCTGCCTCCTCTTGTTGGCAGAGGACAGAGACATCAAATACATGTTATTTGCTCTTCTGTGGAATGGCCATTGCCAGGACTGTAGGATGTCAGTCTTGGCATTCACATATCCAACTGACTAGAACCACAGGACAGAGACACGGGGTGAGTAGATCAAGCATGGGACAACAGCGGTGCTCAGTTCCGAGACCAGATCCTGCCCCTCTTTTGGCTTTGGTCACTTCTGCATCGGCTGGCTGCAGGGTGGGACAGCAGCTGACAGATGCACAGATAAGGAGGAGCGGCATGGCTTCTCGATATTCAGACGCCCGCTGATGAGGAGGTCACTTAGGCAGACACATTCTTTACTTCAGGCCCATTAGCCTCGCATGTCTGTGGATGTGGGAAGCGCCTGCCCGGGAAAACGAGCTGCTTGTAAATGGTGCAGCTGGGTCGAACAGACAGCTCAAACTCCAGCAAGAACCCAGCAAACCCCCCACCACGGGCTCCTGGTGTGATTAGCATAATAAAACGAGAGAAAAATATTGACATTCGGTATGTGTGGTAGGGAAAGGGAGATCTGCAATGCTAATTGAAATGTAATGGATGTAAAACTGCAATTCCTACACAGAAGTGGGAAGACAGGCCCACTTATAAAATAGATAAGATTAGAGGGAATCCCAGGCATCAATCCCAGCCCTATTCCGGGTGCCAAGAGCTAATAAGCCAGTGATTGTTTAAGTTCATGCAGGCACCACCCATATTTACTGTATTTTCTAGACCAGCTTGGCTGCTGCTGAATGAATCGATATGAGGGTTCCATTATTTCATTTTGTGTCTCTTGCTGGTGTCTGTAGCCCAACATGACCTGCTATTATGGATGTGATAAGCAGGAAGGAGGTGGCCAGCTAGCCACTCCAGAAGTACAAACAGAAGAGCTGGAATTCTGAGGTTCCAGCTCTCCTCTTGTGGCACCATTCTGGCTGCTCTAACAGCCCCTGCCAGGCCTGGCCACTGGAGCTGCAAAGGACTCCCCTGGGCATTGTGACACTTGCTCCCTAGAGTACTTTGCAGTCCCGAGTCAGGTGGGCATTGTGCTGACGTGCTGTTGGGACATTAAATTCAGTTTCTGAACTCTTGCAATGGCTAAGCTGGGAGTGCGTGGACCGGTGAAGGACAAGGCCATAGACGAAGCCCTGGGGCTCCCAGGTGGGCTGGCAGCCCTTGGTCCAGCCACACCCTTTCCTTTCCTCTCTGGTCCCTAGCCAGCCGAGTCCTACAGGCTCCTTAGGAGCTGCTTTCTGATCTGGGAGCAGGGAGAAGATCCCAGGATGAAAGAAGGGTTCTGAGAATCTTGGTGGCCCCAGCTACCTCTGACATCTGACAGACTCACCACCCCACAGTTCTGTCTGCTTTGAGAACAATGGTGAGGATTTGAGGCGTTTCCATCACTTACCAGTTCCACTGACACCTGAGCAGCCAGCACCCTGAATCTCCATTTTTGAAGAGGGGAAGAACTGGAGATCAGACCCAGGGCTTTGTGCATGAAGTCAGTGCTCTGCTGCCAAGCCCCCTAGGGTGACTTGAATAAGAACGGCCCCCGTAGGCTAATACATCAGAATGTTTGCTCATTAGGGAGAGGTGCTTCTTACAAGGGATTAGGAGGTGTAACCTCATGGGAGGAAGTGTTGGGGGGGGCGTTTGGGGGTTTCAAAAGTTCAAGCTAGGCCCAGTGTCTCTCTCTTCTTCCTGCTGCCTGCAGATCCAGATGTAGAACTCTCAATTTCTCCAGCACTGTGTCTGCCTGTGTGCCACCAGACTGAGGTCTTCAGCAAGCTTTCCCAACACACCGCCACTCTGTGGGACCAGGCTTTTAAGTGACTTGTTTTTCTCCACCCTCATATGTCTGCACACTAGAGTGTAATTCTTTCAAGGTCCTTTGGTAGTGGAGGCTGAGTATGTTCAGGGCCCTGCTGGGTGGAGGAATAGAAGACCCCCTCTCCCCAGACAGCCTTCTGAAGTCAAAAGGCGGACTAGAGCCCCCAAACCAGGCTCTACCTCCCAGAGCCCGCTTCTGGCTCCCAAAGCCAGGCTCTAGCTCCAAAGCCCTTCAGTCATGTCCTCCTGCAGACGGTGCCAATACATGCAGGTTGGGCTCTCGCAGCTGAGCTCCACTTTTAATATTTTAAGGAAATTATAGAATAATATATTTTCTCACGGGAGACAGTTTCCTGGCCCCAAACAAACCATTAGTCAGTAGTGGCGTGGGCCGCCCCCTTCACTAATGCAGTCGCGGGCCTGCGTCTTTGGCTTTGCCGTAGTCCTTAACTGGGTCACAGAGTCGCTGTCCCTGGGCAGCTGCAGCACAGAGCAGCCAGCCAGCCAGCCTGTACCTTTCTGGAAGGACCCCTTCACCCTGACCCCAGATTCATGGAACAGAAATGTTCCTGAATTAGAACCCCAAGTAGGAGTACGAGGGAACGCGGTTCAGTTAATAGAGCACTTGCTTAACATGCACACAGCCCTGGTTCTATCCCTAGCGTCGTATAAACCAGCAGTAGTGGTACATACCTGTCATCCCAGTACCGGGGAGGTGAAGGCTGGAGGATCAGAAGTTCAAGGCCACTCTCTGATGCAGAGTGAGTTGGGGGCCAGCATGGACTACATAAGACCTTGATTCAAAAGAGAGAAGTCTGTTGGCAAACTGCTAAGGGAAAAGGGAAAAGACTCAGTTACAGCAATTGTTCAATAAACTTCTCTTATTTTACCTTGTAATTAAATTAATTGGTGAGGGGCACATTTGTTCCTGTGACTTGTGTCTATGGATCTGGTGTTGGCTATATTACTCATGGGGTCAAGGAGCCAGCCTTCCATAGTGACTTATGTACATTGTATTATTAGCTTCCTAGGAATCCATCCTGTAACCAAGTATGTCTTTGGCCAGCTTAAACAGCCGCAATGTATGGTCTTGGTTTTAGAGGCTGGGAGTCAAGGTCAGGGTGTCCTCAGGACTGGTTCCCTATGAGGGCTGTGACAAGGTTCTGTCTTAGCCCTTCTTGTCTTCTCCTGGTTGCTGGTGATTCTTAGTGGCCCTTATTTTGTAGATACAACACCCGGTTTGTACTTGCCTGTTCCCATGGCATTCCTGTGCTTGTGTGTCTGTCTGTGTGTCCAGTTTCTTTCTGTTACGCCACCTTCACACTGGATTAGGGCCCATCCTAATTACTTCATCTTAATTTGATTACATCTTCAAAAACCTTATTTTTAAATTCCTAGGCCCTGGGGTGTCTTTAGGACTCCAGCCTGTGATTTTTTGTGGGACATAACCCCAATGCACATCATCTCTTCTAAAATGGGAAGCTTCTCTGAATAGGAGCAATGTTTCCAGTTCTCTTGTCTCAGAGGCGTCATAGAATTTAGTAAATAGTAGTGAGTCTAATTTACCCAGACCCCTGGTCTTACCTCTGAGTCCACGTCTGGGTGGACTGGCTGTTGTGTGGTAGAGGCCGATGGACCCTTCTCCAGCATATGTTGGTGCTGGCTTGCTTTTCTCCTGGCATTTCACATTCCCTCCACCAAGGCAGTGAGCTATAAACCAGCAGAGCTTGCCCTGACAATGTGTCAGACAGAGCTGTTTATCACGGTGTCCAGTTGATTAATACCCGTCAGCTGGGCTTCAGATGTATCGCAGTGTTGCCCTGTGATAATAGAGGTGGTTATCTGCACATGGAAAGTGGCAACAAAGGACTTAGGATCTCCTTGTTAGTCAGGCTGACCTAGGCTGGGCCTCATGTCAAGGGTGCGGGAGCAGCTGAATGCAGGGGGCAAAGCCTGAACTCAGTGGGTTCAATGCACCATCCTCTGTCAGACACGGTAGAGAGTGCTCAGTTGGAGAACTGCACACAGGGCCCAGTCTTGCCCTTGGCTGCGACAAGCATCTTCATCCAGCCTGGCCTCTATACTCATCTGCTCAGTGAGGGGCTGAGCTAGAGGAATTCTCTGAGGCCTCGGAGCCTTCTGTGGTCTTACATCCTCCATGCACAGGAGGATGAGAGGGGTCAGGTCAGCCCACAACCCCCTTACCCTGGAGTTGTGTTTGCATGCAGAAGGTGTCTATTGTAATAAGGGCTTTCTAGATACAAGGAGCTCAGGCCTGCTTGGGTTACACAGGCTTGCTGAAGGGAGACCTGGCCACCTTGTCGACACCGCAGACAGGAGCCAAATAAAGGTGGGCTATGTGTGTCCCAGACACACTGAGCTATGGAAGACAAGGCTTCTC